>VWZD01009103.1:20564-42446 GCA_013396695.1 Sakesphorus luctuosus | reverse complement strand
TCATAATAGTTACTGTGAGGACTTCGTCCAGCTTCTGAAGTGAGACTGGTTGCTCTTTCCTGGATTTTCCCTTTTAAGCTTTCTGTACACATGCACCATATTTATCCCCCAGTCTCAGTTGCTTTGAACATAATTCATGCTGTCTTACACTAGACTTTGTGGGGATATTTTTTCTATATTTCCAATGTACTTTTTATAAGCCTGCTGTCTATAAAGAAACAAAAAAGTAACACCAAAATATTTGTGCATTTCAAGAAGCTTAGAAAATTTCTGGACTAAATCAGTCAGCCTCTATCTGACTGATTGCAGGTACAAATAAGAATTGCTTTTTTTATTTTTCTTTTTTTACTGTGACATTAAAGCCCTGAATGATGGAAATGAGTTTTCTACTTACTGCAAGAAACAACATGTGTATCTTTTATTTTGCCAATATCCCTTGTGTAAAGGCATCAGGCACCTTGTTCTTGGCCAGATGGTAAAAATGCACATTTGGCCGTTTTCCTATTTTTTCCGTTGTCTGTGTTATTTTGTATTCTGTTTCCTCTCCACGTATTTGTTCTAGAATGTTTTCCCTTGAGCCCTTGCTTTGCCATAAAATTGCCTTTACTCAAAGCAACAGCAAGCTGTGTGTTCATGTTGTATAGGTTTGACACTGTTTTCTCTCAGTGGGCTTCCCAGCACCTGCTGCAATATCCATAATCTAAACCTTCTTTTCCTTCACTGGTAAGTATTTTTTATTTTTGGAATGTAAGTGTCAACAGATGTGATTGAAGATAATGAGACATGGCACCACTGCGAGATTACAGTTGAGGGGGTGTCAGGGAGCAATTGTGCAGAATAGATGGTCTTTGCAGATTTATGCTGGTTATCTCCTTGTAATCAAGATGATTTTCAGTATACTCTCTGAGTTGGATGAGTAGATTAATTTTGGCTAATCAGATCAATAAAAGTTAATAAAACTGCTCAGATATAACCTATAAATACAGGCATTAGATAGAGAAATTTAAAAACTAGTTAAACTCCAATAAAAACATTATGCCATGCCTGATGCAATACACCTTATGTATCCTAAATACAACATGAGTAATTTGTTCAGTAGTTCAAGAAGGCTTATGCTGTTTTGAAAACTGAAGATAAAAGTCTCATCAATTATATTCCTATCATAACATGCTTCTTTACTATTTTTCCTCATTAGAAAGAAGGGAAATAAAAGACTAATTATTTGATAATGTTGGAAGCAAGTACAATTGACTGTGATAGTGCAGGGTAGTTTAGAATTTTATAGCTCATTAGTTCAAGGCTGGAGGGTGTTACATTGTCACTGCTATTGTATGAAGCACACAGTTGTAGGGATTTTGATTTGACAATGATGTGTCTACTCAAGCTGAACTGTAGTTGAAAGTAGAGAGTACAAATGGAAATATCATGTGATCCCAGCCCTTATTTCAGTAGCATATTTCCTCATGAAGTTGCAATTCATTGTAAATGTGACCCTCAAAGTCTATCCTTAGAAGTCAAAAATGCAGTTTAGGTTTCAACCTTCAGTAGACAGTGAGAATAAAAAAACTGGTGATATTTTTCAGGTACTTTCTGATGTGATTTGTCCCTATCAGATGTTTAAAAGACTTTCAGGTAAAGACTTTGATTTAAGTATTTTTGTTTTGCCTGAAGGAATTGGTTATATTTAGATGAAATAACTGGAAAAAAAATTTCTATGCCTGACACACAGTCAAGAGAATTTTTGATATGATAAAAATGTTATGTTGAATATAGGACACAACCTACACACACACATGCAGACACACTGAGAAGTATTTCCCACTGTGAATATTTCCAAGCAATTGTTTCTTTTAAGCAATTTATTTTTGTTATTGTATGTGATTGTTTTAATTTTGTGAAGAATTATTTTTATTTTCATATAAATAACTAAATTAGAACACAATGACATGAACTCTAACTCATAACCTTTCAGTTAAACCTGTGCTGCCACAGCATTACCAAGCAATAAATCCCCTGTATGTATAAGCATCTCATAGTATAACCAATCCTATGGCAAATTTCTTGTCAATTTAAACCATTGTGAATGTAGTATACAAATGTATTGTAAAACTGCATTTTTTTTTATTCTCTTTGCTATACTAGGAGCAAGGTAGCAGAGTATTTAACATATTTGTTTGATATCTTCTCTCTTGATTATCTGAAAATAAATTTATTATTTTAAGCTTTTGTAAGTTGTATAATTTGAGGTGCTTACGGTAACTATAGTTCTCTATTTTTAGTTTTCCATTTGTTGCTTTATCTTGCTTTAATTGCTTCTCCATGAGAATCAACACTGGCTTTTGAAAAACAGAATTCTTCCATGGAGCATTAATCTTTCCTACAGCTTTTTGACTCAATATCAAAGTAAACTCATCCAGATTGACTGACAATATCCTTTTATGACTACATTGGAAGAACTGCATCAACAGTCACGCTGCTGCATCTCAGTTTTTTAAGCTTTCCTACTTCCTTTATTATGTTCTACTGGAGGAGTAGAACAGGTATGAAAAAAACTGATGTTTCTTACTTCATTTATATTTTGGTAGGGAAAATGGAGACTATGCTGAGAGGAATCAGATACAGTCTCAGAAAGACTTATTAGGGTAATTGTTCCTCTAGAAACCATTCTGAAGCTGTTCATATCCCAGCATAAGCTCATCCAGACCATAACGCATCAAAATCTTAGCCTCACACTGCCTCTGGACATTTTCTTTTACAAAGGAAAAGACTGAAAATGGGGAAAAAAGCCCCAAAACCAAACAACCAAAAACCAACCAACCAAACAAACAAAAACAAAAATAGGTGCAAGAGGAATGATGGAAAATAGGAAAAGTATGAAAACAAATTCTCCAGATTTGTGATGATTTTCAAAAGCTTACTTTGAAACAATAATTGTATTTAATGCAAACTCTCTAACTTTTCCTCCCTGTATATTTCTATGATAGAATAATTTTAGTTTCCTAAATCAAATACACAATAGTTTTTATTAGTGACATCTTGGGAGAAGCTGTTGACTCCTCCAAAGGCAGGGAGGTCCTGCAGAGAGATCTTGATGACTGGGCACTCACCAACCATATGGAGTTCAACAAGGGAAATTTCTGGATTCTGCACTGAGATGGGGCAACCCTGGATATTCATACAGACTGAGGAATGAGATGCTGGAAAGCAGTGCCATGGAAAGGGGCCTTGGGATCGTGGTCGATGGCAAGTTGAATATGAGTCATCAGTACCCTGACAGCCAGGGGGGCCAACTGTGTCCTGGGGGGCATCAGGCAAAGCATTACCAGCCAGTCAAGAGAGGGAATTGTCCCACTCTGCCCTGCACTGGTGTGGCCTCACCTTGAATATTGTGTGCAGTTTTGGGCACCGCAATATAGGAAAGACATTAGACTCTTAGAGAATGCCCAAAGGAGAACAATGAAGATGGTAAAGCGCCTTGAGAGGAAGCTTATGAGGAGCAGCTGAGGTCAGTTGGTGTGTTCAGTCTGGAGAAGAGGAGTCTGAAGGGAGACCTCATTGCAGTCTACAACTTCCTCATGAGGGGAAGAGGAGGGGCAGGCTCTTTAGTGACCACTGACAGGACCCAAGGGAATGACCTGAAGTTGTCTCAGGGGAGATTTAGTCTGGGTATTGAGTAAAAGGTTTTTTACCCAGAGGGCACTGAAACAGGGTCCACAGAGAAGTGGTCACAGCAGGAAGTCTGTCACAGTTCAAGAAGCATTTGGATAATACTCGCAGGCACATGGTGGGAAGGGTCCTGTGTAGGGATAAGGGTTGGACTTGATGATCTTTGTAGGTCCCTTCCAAGTCAGCATGTTCTGTGATTCTGCGATCCTTGTGGTTCCCTTCCAATTTGTCATGTTTTGTGGTTCTGTACTTTTTCTAAGTTAACCTGTTAATAGAGGAAGAAATTTAAAAAGGCAAGGAAGTTTCCAATGCAGAGATTGTCAAGAGGACATAACACCAAAGTCCTGTTGGAACGATGATTTACTCGTTCACAGAGACTTGTTCAAATGTAAGACTTCAGAGTGCATGGATCAGAGAAGGCATGACACATGGCCTCGGGTCCAATTTTAAATCAAGTACCATCTTGATCTCTTTATCAAATGGAGGCATTTTCCCAGTCGTATCCAGGTAATGCTTTTATTTTTTACTTTATTTCACAATATTTTTCGTAGTTTTCATTTTGGAAGTTGCACAGTAGCTGCCTCTGTATATTTAAGCATCTGTGGATGGGGAAACTGTAAGATCATTTTTCAAAAAAACACACTTAGAAATGGTTTTGTTTTGGAATGCAGAACTACAACATTTAATCTGAAACAGCTGTAGGTTGAAGATATTTTTCGTTCACCTCTCTAAGGACTGAGAGTTAGTCCACATTTCTGCAAGCACCTACACATTCTCAATAAGAATAGTCTTAGTAGAGATATGTTATAGTAAAATTAGGTATATTCAAGACAATTCAAAGATGGAGTGCCTGTTTATGCTGTTTCACTGAGTCAATTGGCTTAACATATCAGAGATAAAAGAGATAATAGTGCCACTTATACAAAGCACAGATGTCCTACAGCGTAATTATTAAGTAATATACAACATGATTTCTTCCTCTTAGACATCAGAAAACCATAAACAATGCAGAAGAGTCAGTATATAAGGGGTGGTAAAGAAAATATTTCTACAGCTGGGAAGGGTTCTGTTCTGACAATGACATCTCATGCATACACAGGGAAATCTTGGCAGAATAATACTTTTCAAACAAGTAGTAAGAAGTCAAGTATTGACTCTCCAGTCACCAGATAGTGCCTGTGTCCTGGGTTACACAAAGACTCTCGTATCCACCTATTCTCTTCTCTTTTCCCTAAATATGCTTACTAATTTAGACTGTGAGAAGGGACTTAAGATGAGGGTGGTACTCTGTCATCCTAGGAGAAGAATGTATCCACAAGTGTGAAAAGATTGGAATGCTGATAACTCAGACAATCCAGCTGTTGAGAGCATGCACACCTGCAACCTCAGGGTAGGAGCTGGGCGTTGTTTCTTACACAAATAACTCGTCTGTGATAACAGCCTTTGAGGAAGTATCAGGACAATTCAAACACATGGCCTGAAGGTATTCATCTCAGCTGATGGCCATAAGAGATCCACCTGTTCTGATATAACAGGCAGCTGTAACATCTTAGGTATCAAAGACTCTTGAAATGTCCCAGGATCCAGTGAAAATTATCCAGTGAACAACTCTCTGCCCCAAGGGAGGTATCAGAAGCATTCCTACCTACCCTGAGCCTAATAAAGGACCACACTTGGACTTCACTTGAGGATCTTCCACTGCCACCACTGTGAATTGGATTACAACCACCACTGTGGTTGCAGCAACCGGATCTTATCGCTGGATCAAGCAGGTGTCTTGTGGGTCCTTCCAGCTGCCTGGGGATCTGCAGCCCTGCCTGTGCTGACACTGCAGCCTCGTTCCAGCACTGACCCTCCAAACCATTCCTGCCAAGTTTTAACAGGTAGGGTAGGCCAGCCAGCATTTCATTTTGGTCCAGTAGGTGGGAGCTTGGGAATTTTCTGGTTAGATTAACTCAGTTTTATCAATATTGTTGTCTAGCATTCATTTTTGGTAAAAAGTTTGGTTGGGGCTTTTTTTTTTTGTTTGCTTTTAATTTGGTTTGTTTGGTTGGTTTTAACTTACAATTGAGCATATTTGATATCTCTTTCTGTATTGGAGCAAACCAGGGGTATTGAATTGGAGGAAGACTTCTGTTTGAGGTCTTTGCCTTTCCAAATTGTCTCAAACTGCAACACCCTGAAATTGAAATTATAATAGTTATGTAAAGCATCACACAGATAGTGTGTTCCCTTTTACACATGGAGTCAAGAAGATAATTCAGGTCTTGAAAGAAACGTTGTCCAGAAGTAAGAATATCACCAGAGAGATGGTCATAAATAAACTCTACAAAATAAGGTATGCTGCTCAAGAAAGCTCCCTATAAGGCACTATAATAAGCTGGACTCATGGCATTTACACAGCAAAATAACTTTGGGAAGAGAACCCCACCTGAGAAAATGGAAAGTTAGACAATGGTTCATGGGCACACAAAATGGTTTTCAACATGAAACATAACTAAGCAAACTGGATGACTACAAAAATCATCACACTTCTCATTTACCAAGTCTCATGTGGTAAAAGACAGACTGTCACTACTTTTTCCTCTTTAGATGCTTGAAATTCCATCAAAATTTTGAGAATTTTTGTAAGGATCTAAGCAGTTTCATTTCTCACCAATGCCTGTGGGATTTAATGAGTCTCACTGCCATACAAGTTTGTAGCAATAAATTACTGTAGAGTACCTAATTTACTTACTTTTTTACTATTATTTATTTTTAATGGGGTTAGGAATATTTTGCAGACTTGCAATTTCAAAAGCAAGCGAGAATTTATCTATACTCATAGATACTCATCCTACTTAAAGTGCTACAAAATCCATAAGAAAATCCCACTCTTGTAAATAAAACTATATCTGTGGAGCTGCTAGAGTCATTTCCATATTATTCAGCTCATTACATGATTAAACTTGACACAATTTCACTGGTTTTAAAGCAGTACCTGCTGGCATCTGTAGAATATTTTGCTGAATGATCAAACATCAGACTGCCTGGTATAGTGAAATTTGGTACCTTAAAATCTCTGCTGAAACTAAAGCAAATACATTTATTTTTAAAGTACATTTTATTTATCACCTGGAGTACTGTATCTAGGTCTGGATTCCTCAACAAAAGAAGGATTTATACTGGTTAGAGCCAGGCTGGAGGAGGGCCACAAAAATCATCTGAGGTCTGAACACCTCTCTTTCAAAGACAGGTTAAGAGAGCTAGGTTTGTTCAGCCTGGAGATGAGATGGTCTCCAGGGAGACCTTTTTGTGGCCTTGCAGTACTTGCAGGGGATTTATAAAAAAGAGAGAGGATGACTTTTCACATAGACAGATAGTTTTAGGACAAGAAGAGATTCAGATTAGCTGTTAGAAAGAAATTCTTTACTCAGAGGGCAGTGACACCGGAACAGGTTGCCCAGAGAAGTTGTGGGTTACTCGTCTCTGGCACTGTTCAAGGCCAGGTTAGATGGGGCTTTGAGCAACCTGTTCTAATGGGTGTCATCCTTCCTCATGGTGGTAGGGTTGAAACTACATGTTCTTTAAGGTCAGTTCCAACCCAAGACATTCTATTATTCTATCAAGGAATCAACATATAAACTTTTAAAAGTTATTAATACAAACTTCTCCTGTTTTATTCATAGTGAATAACTTACATGAATATTATAATCTAAACTATTTTAGATAAAATATAACTTTTTTTTTCCAAATTCTGCTACTTAACACTACCAGTTAGCATTTCTATTGTGAAATTGATCTAAGGATATGAGAATGCTTTATAAACTTGAATTAATTAAACCCACATTGGTCTCATGTGGAAGGAATGGAACAGAGGAGTCATTTTACATGCAACTTAAATGCAAACACCTTCATGGGGATATGTGCCAGCTCTTTAAGACTTCACAGCATCATTAGGCAGTAGTTTAAGACAAGAAGTGATTAATATTCAACTACAATTACAGAATTAATGTATTTACATAAAACCTGCTTACTTATATTGTGGTTTAATCAAAGCAGTAAAAATGAGTCATAAAATTTTATGTAAAGCATTTATTCTTTTATTTCTTCCTCCTGCCTCTGGGTAGACAACCAATCTGCAGAAGAAAATCTCCCTGAATTTCTAGCTCTTACTATTGCTAATACTTATTAAGGTATATTATAAATAAAATATCCAACTATTACAAGGTAGTAGTAATGAGAATGTTTTCTTCTTTCTAGTCTTTGTATTTAAAACATTCTACAAAAGTTAATTCCTTTATAAAAACGCTTTCTTCAGTTATTTTATCTATCATACTGCAGAACGACTTTTTGTTTTAACTAATCTTTGACATAAAGAAAAAAATACAAACAACACAACTGTTCACTGAGAGACAAGCCAAAAGTTCATTCAATTTATACAGTAATGCACTTACAATAGCTGTAGTAAAAGTAGAGATTTTTCAAGATATCATAAGGGCATTCCATGCCCTAATACATGAAATAAAAAAAAATATGAAACACAATATCATGAATTCATAAAACAATTGAACTAGTTTAAAGTTAAGTAGAAAAGAGAATTAAAAATTATGTCCATGGAAACCTAGCGTGTGGCGATTTGTTTTGACGGATGACCACCTTCGAAAATTACATTCAGCAACCAGGACATATGTAAGCCCCCAAATTAACTAGCCTTGCATGTGATTTTTTTTTTTTAAAAATTGGTGTATTTACATTTAAGTAATATAATTTCAGCCACTTAAGAATACCTTAATGTTTAAATGGCATACTGTACTGAACTTATTTCCAAACACTCTTAAACTCTAGATGTGCAAACATTAACTTGTTCTGTACCATTCTTGTCCCTACTTTATTGTCCTAACCTAACAAGCAAGCAAACTTAAGTCTGCTTTTTGTTCCTTCTACTCATTCATTTTAATTAATCTTACAAGACTGCAGCTTTGAAGCATTCATTTTCTGTGCAGTAAGTTTATAGTTATTATTTCAGTTACATAAATGAAAAAACTGAAAGCCTGAAACTGGCAAAAAATCTGTAGAAATTTAAAGTAAGTACTACAAGACAGAAAAGAAGCTCCTGAAACATATTTTAGACTTGCTCAAAATCTATTGGCTCTACTGTCAGCAGAAATGAAGAGCAAGAGGAATGAGAAAATTTATTTTATGATCTGTCAAGTTGCAGAAGTCAGCACAACAGATCTAGAGATGAGAAGGAGGGAAAACAAATGCATTTTTTGATTATTAAAACAATATTGAACCAAAATAAAGCACATCAGAATTTTGAGTACCTTGAAAATATTTGTACAATAATGATTTGAGTAAAGGATAAAAAGAGTTAGCAAATAGAATTTTATGTACAAAAGCCACAGAAAATGCTAATAATTTACAGGACTTAAATTCTTTGCCTCTACTGCAGACATGGCATGGTTTGTGCCATAACCATGAATATTTGTTTGAAATAAAAAACAAACAAACAAACCCCCCACAAGTATATATATTGCATCAAATATCACAGTGTAAACACACACAAGAAATAACAGTAGGCCATCTATACAGTTTTTCAGAGTAGTACCAATCTTCTCAACTATCTAAAAAGAATCCAAATTGTTCCCTCTAAGATATGCACAGATGTATTCATTTGTGG
Organism: Sakesphorus luctuosus; assembly: GCA_013396695.1. Taxonomy (NCBI): domain Eukaryota; kingdom Metazoa; phylum Chordata; class Aves; order Passeriformes; family Thamnophilidae; genus Sakesphorus; species Sakesphorus luctuosus. The sequence goes on along the minus strand of VWZD01009103.1, from coordinate 33,118 downwards.
GCATGAGCATTCAGTTTTAAAATGTTGACTTGATAAATTCTGAGGTGGAAGAATATAATGTGTGATCATGCTGATCATGATGGGGAGATGATTTGGTTTGTGCTTTGACAATAATTCAAGGCTCTGTTTTGTTAAAATGCAATGGACTGTCCTTTTGTTGAACATGTGGTCATAGTCCACCAGTTTAGTAAGAGATGCAGATTTCCCTGCTTATTTTCTTCTGGCACCTGCTCATCTGTATACTTTTTTCCACGGGATGAAATGTTTTATCTCTGAGCTTGTTCTTTCATGTATTCATTAATGTCAGATACATGCATTTGATCCAAGATAAATCTCTGCCTATGTCTCTGATTGAGAGCTTTAATGACCATGGAGAAGTAGTAATGACTGGGATGGTACATAGGACCTCCAGCACCTGTTGGATAGAAAGACGAGAATTTGGACAGGCTGTAATTCTCCACTTCTCTTAGCATCTTAAGAGAAGTTGGGCTAGGAGAGAGATCACAGTTTTATTGCTCCCTATTATCCAACAAAGATGCATTTGGTGATTATTTTTTTTGTGTGTGTGTTAGGTTTCACTAAGGGGAGAAAAGAGCATGACTAGGCTTACTGACCCACTCAAAATCCTGCTATGTCCAAAAGAGAGAACACACCAAGCATGTGGAACCTCAGTCAGTACAGCTGACATTTTAAAAAGAAAGACTTTGCTCCAGACTCTGGCAGGCCACTGATGCCATGGGGGCCATACTTCTCCAGGGGTGAAAGGCATGGCATCAGCAATCAGAATTATGTATTCTATTCATTGCAGGCGGAGAATAGGACTATGTCCTCTTATAATGACGCAACTGTGCACACAAATTTGGGATATTTACTTATATACCTATTTAGTACTTCTGTTTAAATTATTATATTGCATTTAAGATGTACTTTCTATTAAATACCATGAAGATTAGATAAGATGCTTTCTTTTTTAAAGAAAAAATAAATTTATTATGGCTCCACAAATTGGGCTGTATGGAGAACTGGAACAATGAGAATCTTCTGTCCTTGAAACTAGAGAGATTTTATTAATTATCTTTACTGTAAGAAACTGTTTTAAAGAAACACTGTAAAATTTATAAGAAAATTTGATTGGCATAGCTGAGAGCTTAGTAAACATCTTTGTCAGTTTTTTTCCTGCCCTCTCCTGACCACTGAATGCTTAACCAAGCAAATTTAGCATTCTGTTTTCACACATTTGATATGGAGTAGTATTAAATCATATATACAGAACCTTTCCTTGACAAGCTGGTTTTGATTTTGGTCCTCTCATAGGCTGTGACAGGTGGAGACAGATATTAAGAGCAACAAGTGAGCATCTCAGGCTCCCTCCAGTGGAGTCTCCTGAGCTCCCCTCACTCTGTTGCTAAGGAACAGTACAAGCATCCTCTCTGAAAACCACAACACCTACAAATGTGATTAAGAACTATCTGTTTTCATGTTGAGAAGTCATAAGTTTTTTAAGCTTCAAGCCCAGGATTTTTGAAGCATAATGGAGAAAGGAATAAATTAAAGAGTGGGGGAAATATCTTACTAAAAATGTCCCAAGCAAGCTGCTGCTCTTTTTTAGTTAGAGCTATGTATAAGTACAGCTATTTATAATCTGCTGCTGCAATCATTATGTCAGTATCCTCAGTGCAAAACTCTTTGCAAATAGTGCTGTGGCTCAGGAGTTAGATTTCTTTTCAAGGGCAAGCACTGTACAGCTTGGATCTCCTTTCTGTCTTTGAGAGTTTTGTGACTCTGAGTCATTGATCTCCAAGCTGGAAATTATGAGGGCCATAAATAATACTATGGCCTATTATTATTGATGCTTAGAATACTCAGAATACTTAGGATGCTTAATTGATACTTAGAGTACTTAATTGATACTTAGAATACTTAGGATAATTGAAAATTAGAATATCCTCATACTGTCACAGTACTGATCCAGAACTTTCCTTGCCTCTTATAGCTCATGATTATGAAAAGATGAAACAAGGCAGTTAAGTTTTTATATATGTGTTTTTACCTTGAAAGAAAGGATACAGTAAAGCTGAAGTTTTTGCCTAAGTTCATAGTCTCATACAACAAATGGACTTTTCTTACAAAGACAGCAACACGTATGGCTTCAAAGTAACCTCAGCATTCCAAACACAACACCAAACAGCATTAAAAACAGAGGCTGCTGAAGATATCGAGTCCATCATAGTTCTTACTCTGGAGTGTGACAGTCATTTTCATGTTGGCATGTACAAAGTCTGAATTATTATGTATATAGTATATACAAGTATGTTAGGCACAAATTATGTTGTGTCTATATAGTCAATATCAAAGGTGTTTCTGTGCGTGCATAAGAAAATATATGCACATATGACTGTTATACAGGGACACCAATTAATAGTGAGCTAGACTTAAATTGTTCAACACGGTACTTCCAGGAAGAAAAAAAGCAAGTAAACAAACAAGCCCTCATAAGCACAAACAGTAAAGATAACATGTGAATATGAAAGAACTATTGAAGTCCTAGAAATCTGCATCCAAGGTCAGATGCAAACACTCTAGAAGCTGTTTGAAGAGAAAAGCAACAAGACTGCTTTTGTTAACTCTAGAATACGTCTCAGCAAAGCATCAAAGTTCAGATGAACTCTAAATATGAAACACATCAGGAGTGCCCATCCTTAAAGGACTATTGGGAGTGAAAGAAGCATAAACAAGCATTAAATCCTGGCAATGAGATTTATACAGGCATGGTCACCATCATTTCATCTTGTTTGTTTTCTTTGTGTCAAAAAGTAGCTTCTTATTTTCCCAATTATTCTCTAAAGGAAAATTTCATATCATCTTGGAGCTCCATTGATGAGCAGCTACAATCATCTATCACAGTGTTTTGGTAAATTCATACGAGTGTGATTTTGAAAGAAAATCTCAATATTGTACCGCTTACTGTGCTTGCATGACAATCTGAATGCTGTGCTCCTGAGCTGGATTTCTTCTGGCTCTAATTGAACTGAAAGATCCAGGAGCATATCTAGACATAAATGTTGAGTCTGTAGAGTAACCCAAGGTTATTTCTGATATAAATAAATTAATACATATGTAAATAAATTAAATAAGAAAGGTATCTAGTGTAGACTTCTCAGGAGAGCGTATTACACTATATGTCTGCTCCTATGAATCTGTTTTACCTGCTACTGAAGGTTAGTCTATAAAGATCAAGTAAGTTCCTCTGTAAAGTTACAGTAATTTTTGTGGAAGATCAGTCTAGGTTTATATATACCCATGGTTTTTACATTCATAAAACAAGTTAATGAGTTCATGTATTGCAATATATAAAATTCAGTATTGTCTAACACCAACTAATGATCTGGTCCTACGTACGATTTTCTACACAGAAGATGCAGCAGTTTCCTTGAATCCAAAAAACTAATTAACTTTGAAAGTTGTTTTGTTTTCTTAACAATTTAAGCCAGAAGTTTTATGGAGATGAATAAAAGATCTTTTTCCCTTCTGTTTCTGCAAATCCGTTCTTTCAAATATGAATTCTAATTAGTTCTAAAAATTCAAAAATTATTTCTTCAGATATGGTTTTATAGTCGATACATCTAAGAAATTACTGCCATTTAAAACAATCCTGCAAAAATGATAGATCAAAAGCCAACATGAATAATACTAGCAGATAAAAAAACCCTCCTATACTAAATTTACTTGAAAAATCAGTAAATTAAAGAATTCCCCTCCAGAACACTAATTTCTATTTCAATTCAAATCCTAATAATACTAGCAGATCCAGTTTATCACTGTGTGGAGGTGATCAAAGCTATGTATTCTACCCCCTCTATTTATTTCCCAAGAACAATGGACCATTTGCAGTAGCTGCCCAGGGCACACCTGATCCCTCAGGTTGTAAGCTGTCTGTGAAAGATGTCTGTGAGACAAGAGCTGTGATAACTCCCCTCCAGGGAGTCTTTAGCACTTTTACACCCAGCCTGAGATGCCATGTCTGCTAATGGGCCATCAACAATTCCAAAATACCCCATGACTCACAGAGTTCGATCACCCATTGTGTGACTCCCTGCCCTGCAGGAGGTACTGGGTGCTTCTAGCTGGACCTGGGGGTACATATCTTGGGTCAAGAAGACCTCAGGGGTCACTCGTCGGATTGAGAGGAGACCCAAGACCTCGACAGGAGACCATCCCTTTCAACGAGCCTGCAACCACCACTCTCCACCAGACTGCAACTGTCAGGTGCACCAACAGGTTTTCCACTTTGGACTTTTACTTTGGACTTGGGGGAACCACATAGGGTTCAGCACAGGGGCTAACAAACCCCTTTGTGCTTGTGCCCCAGGGTGCTGGGTTATACTTCTGAGGTTTTGTGGGTTAAAACCAATTTTTCTCTTTGTGTCATTGCATTTATTGTAATATTGTTATTAAACGGTAACTGGCTTATAATCTCTTTTGTGTTGAGTTCATTTCTCCTGCTGGTTTACCTTTAAACCAACACATCTATACATAACATAATGCAGACACAAAGTGTCTCTCACATTGAAATGTTTTTAGTATCTAAACTAATGCATCTTTTAAAAAAATATTAATTATGGTGTTAGATTTGTTAGTCTTCCCTCTGTGATCCTGTATGGAATGGAAACAAAGTGGCTTTTCTGCTTCATGACCTCATCTGTGTACTGTATAGTCACATACTGCACAATACAGCCATGGGAACCTTATTTCATGTGTAGAAGGATATCAGTCTTCCTCCTCTACAAATCTTGATCAGGGAGCTAGCTTTTATTGTGGAATGTTGATGGGTTACGGTTTGGATTGTTATGGACATTGAATAATGGGGCATATTGGCATAGTTACAAATGCTGTTAAATCAATGTTTGTTTGGTTGTTTTTTTCCCCTAATCTTAGTGTTTGGACTAATTTGCTTCTGTTATAATCTGTTAAAACATTTGTCCTGGAAATCAAACCTCCTTGGATCTCAGAGAATTAAATAGGGCATCTCAAATTTCATCTGGTATTCCTTATAATTTAGGAGTAAGCAAGGTCTATAATAGAAGGGCATCATAGATTTATTGTCTCAATTTTTTCAGTGTGAATATAATGAGGTACCATTGATTATGGTGATCACTCCAAAAACATGAAGTAGGAGACAAAGACATTGCAACATCAGCTGGAATGTAGTCAGTAGAACTGGTTTGCTCCTGAGTGTTCAGATCATTTTAAAAAAAAAAAGTGCGATAGAAGGGTTTCTTGTACATATTAGGAATTTCAACAGATGCCATATTGGACTAATAATTCAAAGATAAGTGTGCTTCTAGGCATTTCTTGGCAGATTGAGTTCACCAGCTTCTCAGTTATCAGACTTGACTATCTTACACACATCTGTATCTAATGTCAAATAATTTTCCAGGTTTTTCTAACTGATACCTTTTGATTAAATTGATATAGTGGTTTTACTGTATTTTCAGACAAGATGTGTTGTTTTGGCTTGCTGATTATGTAGCTGCTGATAAAGTAGTTCCACTTCAGCAGTTTCAAAATCAATAGCAAGAAATGCAACTGCATGACATATGCTTGTTCTTTACTTTATTACTTTCCTTTTTGGTGTTATTGCAGTCTGGGGGCTCCCTAGCTATGTACCATGGTGCTTTTGATCTTTTAAAATGTCAAATTGATGCCAGGACACTGTTTGAATGGGTTTTCTCTCTTCACTTCAGAAGGATAACAATAGCAAAATAAAACCTGGAGAGAAAGCATTTACCCCTTATTGATTTTGACCGGAAGGGTCCATGTAGCACACATCTGTTATCTGTAAAAAATATCAGCTGGCATATTCACTGATTGCTTTCATTTTTTAATATATACTGAGTAATAAAAACTAAAGTAATTTTCCTGAGAAATGGTTTGTATTTTGCAAACATATCTTCAGTATTGTGTGTTACAACATAAAAGCTTTCCCTGTGCCTAACAGTGAAAGCATATTCACAGATGTTACAGGATCAAAAAAAATCAAAACCACCTTCACCTACTCTTGAAGACTTCTTTACACAGTTGCATAAATTGATTGCATAATCCAGCTGCTGTCAGCTTCAGTCTGAGTCTTGTCAGAAGCATTTCTCAAAGTACCTACTTTGATGGAACTTTTCTATTTCTTCTCTTTCTTCTTGGATGACACTGTCACTCTCAGTGAGCCTTGATAACCCCTTTAATTTTAAATTAACAGAAAAGGCATAGATATTGAAGGAGGGGAACATTTCCCAGTAAAGAAAGAAAATAAGACTTTAATTGAAAATATTTAAATCTTAAATAAATTGTTTGTGCAGTGTTTTCTGACCACTAATTATATGTGCAATCAAAAATACCAGCATAAAATATGGAAAGTAAGATCTATTCTGAGAGATGCTGAGAAGTATCCTGTTCCACATCCCTTTCTCTAGATCCTGTGCATATCTACATATTTATAAATGTTTTAAAATTTTAGTTATTGGGAAAGAATATCACTCTGTATCTGACAAAGAAGAAAGTAGTACTTGTATCAATCAAGGCAAACCATTTTTATTTTGGGGAAAAAAATCGTGTGTAGAGATATGCTTTAAAACTCCACTGAGCAGGTAATTTTTTCTGTGGCACTTCTTGCTGTGATCAGTTTCTAGGCAGTGTCACAACCCACTGGTAGGAGTATAACATGAAGTCTGTTATGAATTCTTGTCAGGCTGAACAAAGTCACTGGACCATGTGTTAGGGAGTCTTATGTTTTTACTGTACAGTCACCATAACCACAGCAACCAGCCCACTATTGAGACTGAATAGATGTTGGCTAACAAGCCTTTAAATTTGTACAGTAGATTTCCACAAAAGTAAAGGTGAACAAGCCCTTAATTTCATAAAGTACAATTCAATAAGCTCTTAATTCTCACAACACTCCTCAAATGTGCTGACTCACAAGGCACAACACAGAACAAAAGGTGCTGGTTCACAAGCCACAACACATGATTATACAAGCACCCCACTCCCACAACAAAGTTCAGTATGGAGTAGAATATGATAGTCATGTTTTCTTCAGGTAAAGTAAGGGAAGAAGACAAAGAATGTCACTAGTCCATGGATCCGACATTAGTCCTGCTGCGTGGATGGCCTGTAGGTGGGCCACATAAAGAAAATGAAAAAGAGAGAAGAAAGGCACAGAGAAAAAAAAGGGAAAGGAGAGCAAAGAGGTCTTATCTGTTCCATTGTATAGTTAACCTATAACCTTTCTGGTGCATGCATTTTATGTAAATTACACTTTTTGTTTTGTTCACATGTGCCCAGCAAACCCTTCTCCAGGAAGTGTGTTGGGAGTGGAGGGCATGGAATGAGCACCAGTCTCAAGGTGGAGCAGGAGTTTGGCTCATAACAGCACTGTCCCCCCTCGGTGGGACCCTTTAATCACATTTCCTGCAACAACATTCAGAATGTTTGAGACAAAACATGCTTAGATCTAGTTCTCTACAGACCGGTAGTTCACAGAATCAAGGCTGGAAGGGATCTGCAAGACCATCTAGTCCAAATGTCAACTTAGCACCACCATTATCACTCCTACAATCAAAGCAATCCCTAACAGAGAGTATTACCCCACCACTTCCTGTGCTTTGCCTACCCCTTCTGAAAAGCTTATAGCTTATCCATTGCATCATTTCACCTATAAGAGTCATCCCACCACATTTCCATAATAGTGACTACATCATAGCTTTTCTGCTGCACAGTGTCTTGCAGCTACTCCTGTCTGTTACCTGTACTGCATGCATTGCTGCGCTTCAGCTGGGTTATTGCTTTCACTCTCAGGCTCACCTCCAGTAAGACTGGCTGTATCCTCTTCCCCTTAAAAATAGTTTAAAGTCCTCTTAACCAGTCCCATCAACTCATGAGCCATAATCATTTCCCCACTCTGATGCAGGTGTCATGAGCAGACCTAGTGTCATTTAAACTGATCCAAAACTCCCTCAAGAGCACTAGCCTCTAAGTCACGTATTAATCAGACTAGTTTTCCCATTCCTTTCAGTATTCACCCTTGGCACTGAAGGAATTGAGGAGAACACAACCTTTGCACCTACTCCTTTGGCCAAATGTCCCAGTACCTTGAAGCACTTTTTGTTTGCTAGAGGACTTCCTTCAACTCACCACTACCAACCTGGACAGCTAATAAAGGATAATAGTCAGTGTGTCATACTAGATCAGGAAAATGTATGTATAGAAAGCATATCTAAGAATACTTAAAGTAAAAAGGCTTGTTTTGACCACACTTCAGAAGCAGTTTAAAACTTCTACTTAGTGAGAGGGAACAAAAGAAAATAATAAAATAAAGTACCACAGTGGGTAAGTGTAACTTATAAGTCTCTTAAATGACTGAATGTCAGGATGGATTCACAATATATGTCATGGAGAAAGTCCTGCCAAAAATGGGCTGGTGAAGAGAATCATCCAGCTACTGAACATGCTTTAATAACTGATGTTTTTAATGTTGTTTAAATGCACAGAAGGTCTAGTGAAGTGTCTTTTTTGCTAAGTCATTGTTTCTTCTTCCCAGAATACCCCTTTAAGCTCAGGGGGCTGGGGGAAGATTGTGACATCATGTTTCCTGAAACCCTCTCTCACTGAATATAAATCCCCTTACCCCTATTGGCCCAAAGCTAGACTCCCCTCTTGTCCCTTATTGGTGAGTTTGAATCCCTCCAAAGTCCATATAAACCCTTAACCACAAATAAACTTCCTCTTTGTTCCTCACCCTCTCAGGTGGTCTCTGTGTGTCCTTTCTCGCGGGCTCCCAGTGACCACTTGGTAGGGGAAAGCAGGGAGCACATTTTCTCCTAGGTTATGGACTAACAACTCCAGGACCGGGAGAATTACTATAAATCATACAACACACAGCACCAATGAGGCATAAAGAAATCCTACCGGATCAACTGAAAATTATCAGGTAGGAAAATCTAACTCAGAATCCAGGCAGATGTATATCTGTAAACAACCAGTACTAAATAGCTGATCAGGCAGAAGTCATTTGGAAATCCATTAAAAAAATACAACCCACAACCTAACCCTAACTGTATTGGACATGATTGATTCTTTGCATGTCAGATAAATCTAAGCAAAAATGCAAGGATATCTGAAGGATATTTCATGAACAGTATATTCCTGCTGCACTCCTCACAAGATGAGATTGATTCATCGACATAACTTGCACTCAAAGACTTAGGCTGGTAATAGGTTTAGCAATTTCAGTGCCAGCAATCATTAAACTAAAAGGTTCTTCCAAAGAAAATTGGATAGATATCTAGCCCAAAATCTTTCTATTATTACATTTATTAGGTTGTGACAATGCCTTTGGTTTATAGGGTGGGAAGAAAATAGAAATCTTTTAGGCAAAACAAGAATATTGCCTGTTCAGAGCCAGAATCGACAGCTCAACTATGCATCTTTTATCTGTCCTAAAAATAGCCATGAACTAGTCCTTCTAGAATACATGGAAAACAAATATAGATATATTAACCAAGCCATTATATTTGTTGTAGAGTATATTACAGGGACTGACGACAATGGTCTTCTACCTTCACATGTGATTGATAGAAACTAAAGAAAATTTGATTTTTTGCTTTTCATTCAGGTCACAAGAATATTTTTGTTTTCCTCTGGAGTCAGAGAGATGTTCATCCTTGTATATCTGTCTACTGTTTGATTTTTTTAGTGTAATCAAAATCCAGCTGTCGTTCCACCATCTGCAGATCCCTGCTCCCCAGACAGATAGCTCAGCACAGCTAATACACAATTTTTTCTTGAAATAATCTTCAAAAAATATATAACAGAATTAAATAAGAAAAAAAAAATGAATCTCAGTAAAACTGCCTAGTGCATACTACTAAAAAATAATCAAGTAGCTATGTATTATAATGGAGAAAATTTTCTGAAAATGTGGTCAGAGTTTATTCTCTTAGAGAAGTTTACTGTCATCAACGTGCAGAAATGAGCACTTGGCTTTAGGATGGTGAAAAAGATAATACATGTTCTAGACTGGTGAAGTTATTGTAACTAGTTTAGAACAATGACAAGAAAAAGAGCAAGTTTCATGGCCATTTTCTTACTCTCTGAACAAAGTTGGTTGTTTGGTTTGTTTGAGTGTTTTTGTATGTTTTTTTTATCTTCTTACTAAAAGAAGATAAAGAAATTGACCTTTTGACAGTGTAACACATTATGGCCAAGAGGAATCATAAGAGATTCATAGAGTAATTAAAGTGATAATATTATGAAAGTTAGGTAATATTAATTCTATGTAGCTAAATTGCTAAAGGATTTTAAACAGAAATACTAAGTTGGTTATTTTAAAGCAGAAATTGCTTTATACCCTGGTTGATGGCAAAGATTTCTATTATACATTTTAAGCATGAAATAATAGTGTTGTTTCTTATGCAGACCTCAGTTCAATCTTAGAATGTCCACCACAACATCTAAGTCTGATACTTAGATTATTATTTTGAGATATCTGCCAGTTATACTATGCTCTAATATAGAATTAATATTTCCATTTTATAAGATAGGTAATTGTGAGTTATCATAAGGAAGATTAAGCATTCTCAATTTTAAAAAAAAGTATATAAACACATACTTATTTGGTGAATATAAAAACAAAAACCCCCTCATAATATAAAAAAAAAATTAAGAGGTTGTGGAAGAATAGAGACGATCTATATCTTGTGTTTCTTGAATGTGTTATCTTGCATTGTTCTTACTTGCATATTTGCTGCCAAAGCTGAAATAGTCAGTAAAGTTTTACAAACTGGAAAATCCAATTACATATGAAAAGATTTACTTTTAGTACAGAATTGTAATAAAGTATTTTACATCTTTAAGTAGGAACAGTAGTCTCTCAAAATCATGCCTAAATTTTAACTGTCTTGAGAAACATTGCTTAGGACCAGGTAAGAATTCCTGACTTTGGTCACAGACAGGAACATATATCTTTAAATGGCATAAAATAATTAAATAGTTTGGATGGGAAGGGAACTCTAAAGATCTAGTAGTCCAAATTTCCTACAATAAGCAGAAATATCTTCATCTAGATCAGGTTGCTCAGAGTCCTATTTAACTTGACCTTGAATATTTTCAGGGATGAAGCATCTACCACCAATCTGGGTATCCTATTTGAGTGTTTCGTCACCCTCATTTTACAAAAAAATCTTTGTTATATCTACTCTCTTTTATTTTAAGACTGTTACTTGTTGTCCTGTTGCAAGTGGTCTTACTAAAATGTTCATTCCCATCTTCTGTAAAAGCCCCCTTTAAGTATTGAAAGGCCACAATAAGGTCTCCCTGGAGTCTTCTTTTCTAAAGGCTGAATAACAGAAAGTCTCTCTCAGCCTGTCTTCACAGGAGAGTTGCTTCAGCCCTCTAATTACTTAGTTGTGTCTCCTTTGACCTGTTCCTTCCAGGAGGTCCATGTCTGAGGAACCAGAGGTAGATGCAGTACTCTGGGTGGAGTCTCACAAGGGCAGAGTAGAGGGGCAGAATCACCTCAGAATCAGCCTGTTGACTACGTTGCATTTGATGCAGCCCACAATACGACTGGATTTCTGGGCTGCAAGTGCACATTGCTTGCTAATATCCAGCCTCTCATCCACCTGTAACCTTGTCTGAGGAACCAGAGGTAGATGCAGTACTCTGGGTGGAGTCTCACAAGGGCAGAGTAGAGGGGCAGAATCACCTCAGAATCAGCCTGTTGACTACGTTGCATTTGATGCAGCCCACAATACGACTGGATTTCTGGGCTGCAAGTGCACATTGCTTGCTAATATCCAGCCTCTCATCCACCTGTAACCTCAAGTCCTTCACCACAGAACTGCTCTTGATCTTTCATCACCCAGCCTGTATTGGCACCAGGGCTTATAATCCCCTGATCAGACCTCATGAGGTGGTAAATTGAATTTTAAATGTATTAGGTAGAGGAGCAGGGAAATAAAACACAGTTTCCATCCTAATTTTGTATTTTTATCTTGTCCTTTTGATATTAAAACAAAGACCTTTGAAATTAGCACAAAAGACCTTCAGAAGATACAAAGGTATTTTTCACAGTAAGAAAGGGTTTCATATCCTTCAGTAGCTTATAGAAGCTCCAACAGATCATTTTAACATTATTATTATTACATGGTAATCTAATTTAATAGCATTATATTGTTTATGTTATATTATCCACATAATTTAGGTTTTATTTATATACACCATCAATCTTATTTAGTATGCTGAATTACTATTCTTAGAATCATAACTACCCCACAAACTTCACCAGGTAGTATATATAATTGAGTATATATTATATAGTAAGCAGATTTAATGTGGTCTATTTGTGCTATACAGACCAGTAGACTTGGAATATAGATTCTCACTAACTAAAGAGTTTAAAGGCAATATGTTGAATATATATCAGACCAGATGAGAGTCTGGATAACAGAAACTGACATTATAGGCAGAACCCACATGCTGTTTTAACGCCTCTAAAGCACTTA
>VWZD01009103.1:1258-20354 GCA_013396695.1 Sakesphorus luctuosus | reverse complement strand
CACCACAACATCTAAGTCTGATACTTAGATTATTATTTTGAGATATCTGCCAGTTATACTATGCTCTAATATAGAATTAATATTTCCATTTTATAAGATAGGTAATTGTGAGTTATCATAAGGAAGATTAAGCATTCTCAATTTTAAAAAAAAGTATATAAACACATACTTATTTGGTGAATATAAAAACAAAAACCCCCTCATAATATAAAAAAAAAATTAAGAGGTTGTGGAAGAATAGAGACGATCTATATCTTGTGTTTCTTGAATGTGTTATCTTGCATTGTTCTTACTTGCATATTTGCTGCCAAAGCTGAAATAGTCAGTAAAGTTTTACAAACTGGAAAATCCAATTACATGTGAAAAGATTTACTTTTAGTACAGAATTGTAATAAAGTATTTTACATCTTTAAGTAGGAACAGTAGTCTCTCAAAATCATGCCTAAATTTTAACTGTCTTGAGAAACATTGCTTAGGACCAGGTAAGAATTCCTGACTTTGGTCACAGACAGGAACATATATCTTTAAATGGCATAAAATAATTAAATAGTTTGGATGGGAAGGGAACTCTAAAGATCTAGTAGTCCAAATTTCCTACAATAAGCAGAAATATCTTCATCTAGATCAGGTTGCTCAGAGTCCTATTTAACTTGACCTTGAATATTTTCGGGGATGAAGCATCTACCACCAATCTGGGTATCCTATTTGAGTGTTTCGTCACCCTCATTTTACAAAAAAATCTTTGTTATATCTACTCTCTTTTATTTTAAGACTGTTACTTGTTGTCCTGTTGCAAGTGGTCTTACTAAAATGTTCATTCCCATCTTCTGTAAAAGCCCCCTTTAAGTATTGAAAGGCCACAATAAGGTCTCCCTGGAGTCTTCTTTTCTAAAGGCTGAACAACAGAAAGTCTCTCTCAGCCTGTCTTCACAGGAGAGTTGCTTCAGCCCTCTAATTACTTAGTTGTGTCTCCTTTGACCTGTTCCTTCCAGGAGGTCCATGTCTGAGGAACCAGAGGTAGATGCAGTACTCTGGGTGGAGTCTCACAAGGGCAGAGTAGAGGGGCAGAATCACCTCAGAATCAGCCTGTTGACTACGTTGCATTTGATGCAGCCCACAATACGACTGGATTTCTGGGCTGCAAGTGCACATTGCTTGCTAATATCCAGCCTCTCATCCACCTGTAACCTCAAGTCCTTCACCACAGAACTGCTCTTGATCTTTCATCACCCAGCCTGTATTGGCACCAGGGCTTATAATCCCCTGATCAGACCTCATGAGGTGGTAAATTGAATTTTAAATGTGTTAGGTAGAGGAGCAGGGAAATAAAACACAGTTTCCATCCTAATTTTGTATTTTTATCTTGTCCTTTTGATATTAAAACAAAGACCTTTGAAATTAGCACAAAAGACCTTCAGAAGATACAAAGGTATTTTTCACAGTAAGAAAGGGTTTCATATCCTTCAGTAGCTTATAGAAGCTCCAACAGATCATTTTAACATTATTATTATTACATGGTAATCTAATCTAATAGCATTATATTGTTTATGTTATATTATCCACATAATTTAGGTTTTATTTATATACACCATCAATCTTATTTAGTATGCTGAATTACTATTCTTAGAATCATAACTACCCCACAAACTTCACCAGGTAGTATATATAATTGAGTATATATTATATAGTAAGCAGATTTAATGTGGTCTATTTGTGCTATACAGACCAGTAGACTTGGAATATAGATTCTCACTAACTAAAGAGTTTAAAGGCAATATGTTGAATATATATCAGACCAGATGAGAGTCTGGATAACAGAAACTGACATTATAGGCAGAACCCACATGCTGTTTTAACGCCTCTAAAGCACTTAAGGTGCTTGTATGTTTTTTAACTGTGCTTACAGGGTGAATTGGTCCTTAGATTATACCTTTTTGGTTCAGTGTTTACAATAGAAGATTAAAAAAACTTGGTTTTATATCACACATAAGGAGTGTATATTCTAAATTCTTCAAGAGAAATATGAAAATGTCTAAACTGAGTTTAAGAAGTGACACAGAACCAAGGCAATAAAAGAGTAACTAAATTCAGTCAATTTTTTTTCTATCTAGTTCATACACTGACATATTGCAAAACATTATGCATCAGAGAATAAGAGGGAAGAGAAGAAGTTGACATAGTAGGGCTATTTGAACCAGAGTAGTGGAGGAAAATAATGTTTTGTCTGTATAGATAGAGATTTTCTGTGGTAGATTTGCAAATAGAAATGCATGAACTACTCTATAAGCACAGACATAAGTGGCTCATCTAAAATAAATTCAGTCTCTTGAGATTTGGCAAGTCAGGTACATTTGTGCTTCTTGCAGCATAATTTGATAATTCACCATATGTAAGAATCTCTGATTTTATTCCTGTGGGCATTGAAGTGAAAACACACCTTTGATGTCACGTATATGTATTAGTAAGAGGCTGATTTTTAAGTTTCAATTTGAATTTTTACTCAGCATTTCCACTTCAATATTCACTTGTTTTAAGTATAATGTTCAGTTACATGATGTTGTTAAGATCAGTATTTACAACTTAATTTTCCATATTTTTCATTTACCACAAAAAAGGGAAAGTCTAGAGTTTACTGTTTATACAACTCAAAGGTTCATTTAAACTTCTTTTACTCTGCAATTGTGTTCATTTCCAGGGATTCTTCTGATGTTTTGACATTTTGTCAGATGATTGCTTTATAAATATACCAGGTTGATGGAGGCTGGTTTTCTACACCCTGAAACTAATCTTTTAATCTTGTTAAGTTCAGATTCTGCTAACTACAGATACTTCTAATGTTGTCTTGTTGATGTCATTCAATGATAGTTTCAATTAAATAGACCTTTTAGATCAGTACTGATTTTTAGATTAGTATTTTATAGTGGATTTTAGAAAGCTATTTGAAGGAGTTCAGTAATTAGTAGTGATATTCAGCTTGATATTCAGAAGCTTAACTTCAGAAGCTTGATTCAATTGCCCACTTGAGATGTGCATTTTCATTTCCATCTCGAGTTCCATTTGAGAAATTGTGATGTATGAAAGTCCAAAGGAGGGTGGCAGGTACAAGAGAGGACTTTTGGGACCTCTGCTCTGCTTCTGGGGTGTTGAAGGACAGCAAGGTGATGAGGACTTTATTAAGTGGCAGCGCTACTACAAAAGGTGGATTGACGAGGATGCGGAAGTTCAGGAACCAACTGTGCTTAATGGAGAGGCCTTGCAGCATCTGAATAAGGACTACGACGGGTTTAGAAGTTATACTGATGTTTCCCCGGTTTAGTTGTTATACATCCAATACGTCTACCCTATTCATTTTCCCTTAGTCATTCCCTGTCCA
This sequence comes from Sakesphorus luctuosus, assembly GCA_013396695.1. Classification (NCBI taxonomy): domain Eukaryota; kingdom Metazoa; phylum Chordata; class Aves; order Passeriformes; family Thamnophilidae; genus Sakesphorus; species Sakesphorus luctuosus. The sequence goes on along the minus strand of VWZD01009103.1, from coordinate 16,981 downwards.
AGTTTCTTCTTCCCACAAACCCTTAGGGCATTTTCCCACCAACTTGTCCCTGATTGGTCCCTGGTTTACTGCATTGCACCAGTTTCCATATTTGGTAGTGATTCCCCATTGGTTCTCCCTCCGCTCCTCCTTCCTCCCTCCTCCTAATTTACATGCCACCCAATGAGGTGTTTCACTCCTCCCATCTCCCCGCCCAAGTTCTGGAAAGTCCCATGCTACCCTTTATAAGCCGGTGCACCCCCAATAAATTTGCTTCTCTGCGTTGACCCTTGCACTGTGTGGACCTTTTCCTTCGGGGATTGTCGCCGGCGTGAGGGTGTGAGGAGCCACCCCAGGCCTTGAAGGGGCTTGACCCTAGGGAGCCACTGCTTATGCTCCTATAGCCTTGCCTCTTGGGGCCATCCTCTCCCTGCACTGTATCAGTGGATCTAAATCATCCGCTGATACTTGGGCTCGACTCAGCTGCTGGCGATTGAATGTCCATGAGTCACTTGTAATGTCCTCAGGTAATTTAACAGTCTTGCAGATACTTTCTCAGATTTGTGTGTCTCTCTAGGAATGACATCAGGGAACTTGACAGACTTGAAAATCTCTACTTAGATTCATCTGAAAACTTTGGTCTTTGTCTCCCTTCATGTGTGAAATCATATAAAGTCAAAATTTGTAGCCTGTTATTGCACATGAAGAAACATATCTGTGAATGAGTTGAATATGGAGCTGTCCCAGACTTCATCCTGCCATTATGCCTAATATTGCTATTTTATTTTTGAAAGTTCACTACCTTGATTAATCTACTGCTCTAATGTATAACACATCACTAATAGAAATGTTTTGACAATGGTATCTTCACAGTTAATTTGGAGAAAACATGTAATGACTTCACGTATTGATCTATTTTAAATAAGTAAGCTTTAAAAAAAAGCTCTAATATGTCAATGAGAGAGTTCCAAACAACCATTTAAAATATTCATTGCTATCAAGAAGATGGATTTGGAAAAAGCAAAACTTCACAAAAAACAGGACCAAATTCTCAACATTGTTTTCTAATATAGTATTTATTGTAGTAAGAATGGCACATTTACTACAAGAAGTCTCAAAGATAGAAGTTAATATCTTGCTTTTTCTCCAAAATCCTTAATTTTCTATAAAGCCTGTCTTCTGATCTAATTTGAAGAAATATCAAAGAATAATTCAATCATTATATTTTAGAAGTACACGTAAAAGAGAAATAATATCATCCATTTTTTAATGGATCAATTATATATGACATCATTAAGAGTTGATGGATTATTATTCTTCAGAAATTATTTTTTTAAACAACATTGAGGTAGTTTTATTACCTTACTTTAGTTCTCATTTAACTATATTTTAGAAAGAATACTGGAAATTAAGGGTAACATGTATATTTTGAAGATTTGTTCTAAATATAGATATATTCAAATATCTGATCTAATTTTTGTTATTACTTAAACATTTTAAAAATTCTTTTTGTGTATCTGTTTAATGTCAGTGCTAATGCTAAAAGCCATAGTAATGATAATGTATCCGGATTTTCCTTTTTGACCGTGAGTCCTTTTTCTCTCTTTTATGTCTAGTTGCATAAATGGACATTCAGGTTTTATGGTTTTAAATTGCCTGGTTTTGGAAGCTTCTTGTTCTGTTATTTGTTTCGCAGATACATAATGATGGGAGGTAGGATTAGAAAAGCCTTTTTTTTAAATTTGTTTAATGTTTGTGATTCTAAAGTACCTCTTCTTATGTAGGCATTAGTAAGAGCATTTTAGGGCCAGTTTTCATCACAAAATATTTACCTGGTGAATTCTACCTCAGGTTTTCCTTTTTCATGAAGCAAATTTATGGCAATTACTTCCCTGGTTTTGTTGCAGGCATGCATCCATCCAAAATAGTGTATTAATAAACAAAATAGCTGTCTATTCAGATGAATAGGTGTAAATTATCTGTACTCTTCTTTAGACTCAAAAAATGCAGAGTCTAATTTTTGTGGTATTTCATCATACTTACATGCTCAGATTTTCAAACTTGTCTGGTTCTATTAAACATACACACAAATTTGATAACTAACAAATATTTGAAACAGCACATGCATTCATTGCTAAGCTAAACAGGATGTTTTTGTTTAGTGTCAGCATCAATGAACTTAGGTCCTGCAGTTTATGCACAATGAAGCATGCCTTCCTGTCATGAAATTTTAAGTTACTTAGCATGGAAAAGTAGAGTACCTCAACTTGAAATGCAAAATCACTCTTTCTGTAATAAATATAATTCATGATCACAAACATCTTTCATGGGAGCTTTATAATTTCTTTGTTTTGCTTTTCGATGGTATAGGTATCATTTCGGCTCCTACAGAGAAACAGTTCTAAGAAAGCACCAAACAGCAGTAAAAGTTATTTACAACTTTTTAAGTGAAACACTTCTTCTTTATATCCTTTTGTCATTAGAATCCAAGAATATGATTAGCTCTACCAAATTGTTTTAAATTTTCCAGTTTTTATATTAACTGAGCAATTCCCTCAGTGACAATTGGTAGGTACTACTCAAACAAATTAATCCAGGGGTGCTTATGATTAAAGAATTAATCTCTCATGGTCTCGTAACCTGTATTCTACATTTCTATATGAGAATTCAAAATTCATATGAATATCTAGTTCTTGTAAATTTTAAATATTATTAACTGTTGTATGAAGCTATTGATGTCCTGCAGAAGAAGGATGGCCTCCTGATGGCAGTGTCAAAGCTGATCTATGATTCATGCTGTGGTGTAACTTGGGCTGTAATTGTTCCTTTAGAAATAGGGATATTATGTTTATTAATTAAATTATTTTATTAATGTCAAGGCTTCAATGATGTATCAAGGGAACACTGTGTCACTAGCTGTTTTCCTGGCTCTGCTTTGTACCGCCCCAGTTACCTCTTTCCAAGACAAATCTGCAATGGATGTCAGTAAATTAAGCAGCTTCAGATGTCAGCTGATTATTTTAGAATTACAACATCATAGAATTGTTTGGGTTGGAAAAGATCTATAAGATCACTGAGTCTAACCATTAAACTAGCACTGCCACATCTACCACTAAAATTCCTAAATACCAGGCAGTCAGTGAAGGATTTGAAAATTCCATCAAAATTCAATGCTGGAGTTGGGTCCACAGTTGTGACAAAAAGAGATGTATAAATTATCATTTATGCAGTTGACTCTACAGCAACAATAACTGCTCAAGTATATTGTCTACCCAAATGGATCCCTATTTTCTGTCATGCAGTGGCTAGTCTGGTCTTTGGTATCATTTAGAATCTAATCCCTGTGACTCTGTTGCATGAATTATAATTTTCTCATTTACTCCAAGACTAGATTTGTATTATCTCAATGACTGTGTAACAGGTCTTGAGTTTTCTTTATGTTCTGACTACCTCTGGACAACAGTGTAGCTGTTCTATCCAGGTGCATCTGCAGACCTCATAAACCTTGCAGAGCTCATCAAAGTTGATCCTCCAGTGGTGGAGTTCATATATACATGGATACAGTCACTGGCAACAATTTTTTGACTACTTACCTGAGGATGAATATTCTTGTGTCAAAAACTACTTTAAATACACATTAAAAATACAGAAATCAATAAGGCAGAATATCCCTTCGAAGGTCAATCTGTTAAAAGTTACAGCCAGCTCTAGTATTTTGGAAAAAAAAAATGCTTACAACAGTCAATAGGGCTTTGGACCCATTAAGACCAAAAAAACCCAATACTACATTTGGTCAGTAAACCATTTGAAAATTAAACAAAACAAAAAAGGGCAAGCATAAGAAAGTCTTGATTCTGTTTAAGTAGCTAAACATGAAGAATTCTGTCTCATTTATATGTGATGAATAACTACAGCAGAACTGAAAATAATTTTTAAAAATCAACCAAAACTCAATACAGAGCACGTGAAAGCAACGGGTACCGAAAAAGTGACTTTAATGTATATAATAATAGCAGAGGGTGGGGAATTGGGGTGGTAATGGTTAACCAGAAATTCAAAACATAATAATAATAATAATAATAAACAGGGTAAAGTAAAAACAAACAAACAAACAAAAGGTGCATACCTCCCAAAAATACAACATAAATGTCCTTTGTAACTATAATGAAATACTGTAAAAAGAGCAAAACCTTGAGAAGAAGACAAGAAAAAAGTATTTTTAGATGAGTTTTGAAACAGATGGAGCAACATGTGGCTAAAAACCCATTTAAATATATGATTCTTTAAAAATTCAGGAAGATGTTGGTGTTGTTAGACTGAAAATAAGTATCTTTATAGCAGGAAAAATTAAAAAACATATCAGAACTGTAACTTAGTTGGTGACCTGAGGGAAATAGAGTGGAGGGAAGAGTTATAGGGAGAGGGAGTGAGAGGCAGAGAGAAATGCTTCTCAGAACTGCTTAGAATTCCTTTATGTTGGTTAATCTTAGTTGCCAAGAAGCTGAAAAACAAACAAACAAAAAAAGGTAAAAGAAGGTGGAAGTTAAAATTATCCTGTGCCCTGCATCCATTCAAAACTTCTATTTCTCCAGTCTCTTCAATATGTAATCTATGATAATTTACTTTCTGAGATATTTTAAATTCCTTGTGGAGAAATTTAGACTACTTATTCTTTAGGATGTGAACAGCCCTAGAAAAACATTTATACTGTCCTGGTTCCAGCGAGGACAGGGTTAATTTTTGCAGTAGCCAGGAGTGGGCATGGCTGGGACCCCGAGACTATTCTATGCCACCTCCCATAATTTTCTGGGAATAGGGAAGGGGGTGTTTCTGAGTTGGTGCAGGAAGTTGTCAGGAGGTGAGCAATAACATTTCTTTTTTGTACGCTCTGTCATTAGTATTGTTGCTGTTACTGATTTGGGTTTTTTCCTCTTATCTCATTGCTGTTTCCAGTAAATTGTTCTTTTCTCAACCTGTGATCTTCCCCTTTTTTTGTCTCCAATTTACTTCTCCAGCCCTTCCCAGGAGAAGGGGAGAGCAGGGGGGAGGGGATCAGCTTATGATTTGGAGTAATTTCTGTGGGAACATTAAATTGAAGAATACTATTCCTAAGTTGCAATATATACATAGTCATTGAGAATTTAATATATTATATTTTTACTGTCATATTTGTTTACATATGTGTACTGAAACTTTGGACATCAATTCATTTTTCTTACACCCTTAAAATTCTTATCTATCAGCTAAAAAAAAGGAGGTCTAGATCAAATGTTGAACTGTCAAAATTATTGTAGAGTGCTAGTCCTGACACATGTTCCATTGTTATTAAACTGATTTTTCAGTATTATTGCATAAAAGTTCCATTTGGCATTTGGGCCATAATTTATTGAGTTTTAGGAACAAATTTGTGATGGACTGACTGTGGCTGGCTACTAGAGGCCTATCCAGCTGCTCTCTTACTTCCCGTGCTTACTAGGACAGAAGAAGAAAATGAGACAGAAAAGCTCACAGTTCAAGATAAAGACAGACACATCACTCAATAGTTACCATAATGACAATACCAGACTTGATTTGGGGAAAATGAATTTAATTTATTACCACTTTAGAAAAGAGTAGGATAGTGAGAAACAAAAACAAAAACTAAAGCATCTTCACCTCTCCCTGTCTTCCTCCCAGTCAAAACTTTATTCTGTCATTCCCAGCTCCTCTAGCTCTACATCGCCAAATGGCACAGCAGGGGATGGGGCAAGGGATTTGTGATCAGTTCATATCTCTTCATATTTGCGGGGTTTTTTTGCTCTTCACACTGTTCCCTTGCTCCAATATGTAGTTCCTGCCGTGGGATCAAGTCTTTCATGGAAAGACTGCTCCAGTGTTGGTCCTCCATGGGATGCAGCCAATTGGGCATATCTGCCTGCTGCAGTGTAGGGTCCTCCATGGGCTGTGATGCAGTTATCTACCCTGATGCAGTTCCTTCTACAGGCTGCAGTAACTGCCTTCTTCACAGGGTTCCCCATGGGCTGCAGGGGGAAAACCTACTTCACCAGAAGAGATGGTCTTACTGTGATTGTAATAATTTTAAGCAAATTAAAAAAAATATATCTGAATAAAACAATGTGTAATGGTCCATGTTTGAGATGTGGAAAATGGAATTATGTATAAATTATGTTTGTCCTTCTGGGGATTTAATTTTTGACTAATTTTGTACTTATGTCCAAAAATTATTCTTTATGTTTCTCACTCCTATTGGAAATGGCTGCCTATTACAGTAAATGATATCCAGATGAAGATGTTTTAAAAAAGTATTGAGTTGGATCAATATGTTAGATTTGTCCTAAGGAAATTAATTTTTAAAGTCATTATAGAGTGCATTGAGAATATTTAATATTCATCTATCTGTTCTCTATCCTGGATCCAAATTGTACATGTGCTCAACCACAGAAGGACATGAAAGGCCAATATTCATTTGGCAGTGTCTTTAAGCTTCCTCTATACATCAGGCATTTCCATTGTTATTCAGTTTGAGGTTGTGGACACAGAGCTAATGTGAATGTTGTACAAAAGCCTCCTGAACCAGAAAGAACAATGCCAGCTACATGCCAGTGTTTTCATTTTCTGATCAAGTGTCTTACAGTTCCAGAAAGCCAGAGGCATTTAATTTGCTTGCCGGGCAAGTAAGATCAATATGCATGTTTAGGGGGTCTAGAAGAAAGAAATTAATGAAGATTCATGTATCAATCAATTCTTTGAAAGAATGGAAAGTAAATGTAAAACATTATATTAATGAAAGTTCAGGTTCCACAAATTAAAGCTATATTTTATTTTATATGTTGTGATCTCAGAAGGCTTTAATTGAAGATGTCAAACAAATTTATTTTTAATAAAGTTAAGCCTTAACTATGTTCACAGAGTCAAAAAACTGAACGAAGAATTGTGTAAAACAATGGTCCATGATAAGCATTTTGAAATTACTAGCAGTTTCAAATTTGAGACCAATTTATGCTGTTTGAGACCATTTTATCAATACAGTTTGCAAAATGGCTGTTCCAAGAGTTTTATATATCTGTCCTAGTTCCAGCCAGGAGAGGGGATAATTTTTAGAGTAGCCAGGAAGGGGTTAGGACCCAGAGCTTATTCCACACCACTGCAAGTCATTGCCAGGGAGTGAGAGAAAAAGTCTCTTTGGAGGAGAAAGGATCTCTTCCCAGTCAGTGTGGTGTGGTGAAGGGAGTTGCCAGGTATTGTCTTTGTGGGAGGGGGGTCAGTAGAAATAGTTCATTTATTGTACTCTCTGTCATTAGTATTGTTGCTGTCACTGTTTGTTTTTGTATCTCATTGTTCTTTCCAGTAAACTGTTCTTAGTCTGTGTTCCTTACCTTATATTTCTCCAATTCTCTCCAGCCCTTCACAGGAGTAGAAGAGAGGGTGATGGGGGCAGTGAGCAGCAGCCTGGTTTCAGTGGGAGCACTGAATTTGGGAGTACCATACTTAAAGCACTACAGTGTCTCCTGGATATTACATTATGCATTTATTAATTGAAGTAACCTTCAAGCAGAAATATTGCACAGTTAGAGTTGTCTCCAAATCCATTAAGAAGAATGCAGACATAATTTCTTAAGATGATATAACAGATAAACCCACTAATGATTTAGTTAAACAAATTCTTAAGAACAATTGAGGCCACTTGGCAATTTTTGTCAAACTTATGAGCTGCTTCATCACCTTCAATAAGTTAAACATTATAGGTGAGGAACGCTATCTCATACATGCCATACAATGCAAAAGTATGACTCGAGTGCAACAGTGTTTGAGTTAAGCTCAAACAAAAAAAAATACTTCATTAAATGTTTGTAGTTTATACTGAAAAGTCATAGGGAAAGTAATTCCAAGCAATAAATAAATACTGACAGCCCTGTATTTATGAAGCTTTTGGAGACACAGAAGTGTAGTGAGAAACACTTATGTTGAATATAAACATCTTTAAAAGCTTTCAGAGAAAATTGGTACACAATGTTATTTAGAATACTGGAAAACATTTTTTGGACAACAAAAAGAAATCATTTTACAAATGAACTATTGCACTACAGGCAAAAAGAAAAAAGAAAAGTAGCAATACAAATATGTCCTTGTTTTGTTCTAGAAGCCATAACAATATGTCTGTTGTTTTAGAAGCAGACAGAAAATTTAAAGTGCTTTGATAGCAGAGCAAGCAAATTTCTGTTATGGACAAAAGAGGTGATACATGTTGACTGTGTAAGAAAAATAATGTGTTCTTCTAATGTGAAACCTTTTTAAGTGAAGAGACTAGCATTTATTATATTTATAGTGTGGTGTCTTTTATCTTAAACTACTTTAGTTTCATTGCTGGGAGTTTGATATCAGTTTCCATCAAAGAGTGTGCTGTTGATTATAAAAAATGGATGGCATGAAGTCATAATGTATGCAGCAGAGAGCATAATGCACCTCAGTAAAAATCAAAGGTTTTGTCTTAGTTATGAATTGAATCAATTCAAACAGAAACTGACTAAATCCCAGTACAAACCAAGGTGATGATATGTAGTAATGTATTTAAACCTTCCTGATTAGAGACTTAGGAAAATAAAGCCATACAAAATTAAAATGGATCAAACATAACAAAAATTTGTTGGAATTGTACTTTCAGCAAAACTTCCGTAAGTATCTTATTTTGACACTCTTTATCTTTCCAGTTGACATAAGAGGTCCTTCAAGATGCTCTGCCCAAGAGAGCTCAGAAGAACAGTTCTGAGCAAGAATAAAACAAAAGGAATAAATAGCTCTAGAATAGATTGCTGTTTTTCTGAGGCCTTTTTTACAGCCTTTGTGTTCCCAGGAGGCTCCTGAAGAAAATACATTCTGATGATAACTTTAACATTTCTCCAGCTGAACTGGTGAATAGATCTCTGTAGTACAGACATAAAATAGTTGAAATGAGAAGTCCTATTTTAAAAGATGTAGTTTTAAACCTGGGAAAAGGAGACAGCTGTATGAAAAAAAAGCCACCCATCTAAACAAAGCAAACCAAAGGAAATCAAGATACGGAACAGAAAACAGTTAGCAGTTTAAGTTCATATTTCAAATAAAAATGGACAAAGTTATAGAACACTATCTAACAGGGAGAGGTTTGGGGCTAATAGATGGTCATTTCCCCGTTGTCTACTAACCCCTTAAATGACACTGTGCTTTTCCATGTGCAGCCCATGGTATTTGCTGGCATGTGAACCACAGCTTGTTGTGTATAACTGGCACTCTCCAGTTCCTCACAGAGTGCACCTATACTGTGCTGTAGAATGGAGGAGGTCTTTTTTGATGCTAATTTCCTTTGCTGTGTATTTCCTGTGCATTCAAGGGTGTCACTGATGCACTTCATGATTTTCTGATTTGTAGGACTAGGGCTGCAGCTATACCCTCGGGGATCTTTGGCAGTGTCACTCTTGCAATGGAGGTGTCTGTGCTTCAGCCTAAAATTTGCCATGAGAATCATTACTGGTAAAGTTGCAATCTGGTTATGAATATGTGGATCACCCTTGTGCCCCTTTCTCTTTGACCTTCTTTAATTTTTAATAAAATGTATCTGGAGTACACTGTCATGTTTTATGTCCTACTCAGAATAAATTTGGCTAAGCATTCTTTATTATGTTTAATTTTTATATTAAGAATGTGTTCCTTTTCCATTCAAAAGACTTGCATTTCTACAATTTTGGAAAAAGGAGTCTCAAAGACTAAATGCTATATCTTTTTCTGCTTATTAGTATCACTGTCATCACTAATTTCTTCTGAGAACTAACTTATAGCCTCTTTCTGAAAATTAGTCTTTGCTTCCAGAATGGAAAACTTTGCTGACTGTCTACTTTGCTCCTTTTTTCTCAAAAGGTCATATCTTGAGGGAGTTGTATCCTTGAGACCCACTATATTGTAGACACTGCTTTTGACAAAGTAGCCCAAAATAAGGTCTGAATTGGAGAAGGAATCCTACACATAATTATTCGAAAGTCTGCTCTATATAAATGAACCAGCAATTTCCACTCACTCCTGGTAACTACAGTCAGGGATTATTGCTAGAATATCCTGAAATAGCAGAAACACAAGGAAAGTAATTCGTAACAGAAAAACAAGGAACATTCTTAGGTAACTTCTAGGACAGAGTGAAGAATGGTATGAGGGAGAAACTAGGGAGGTCTTCAGAATTTTTCTTAACTCCCAGATGTTTTCCATCACCCTTATGATGCCACATGCCTCAGAGAAACATTATGAACCTAATTATCAGGATAATCTGTACATATATATATCTCATATAATCCCGTCAGATCTCAGAAGCTAAGCAGGGTCGAGCCCAGTTAGTACTTGGATGGAAGACCTCCTGGCAATACTGTGGGCTGTAGATCCTAGTCTTGAGGACTTCACTGTCACCGTCCAAGCTCACTTGTCCACGGCAAATGAACCTTAGGAGTTAAAGGGTGGGGCCAGTTTCGTGCATGCTGTACCTCACATAAAATATCCACGGCACAGGCTCAAAGGACACACCCATGTGGATAGAGCCATTCTAAAATCTTCATTCATGAAGCCTAGCCATGAATTTATATATAATATATATATGCACTTAAAAAAAAAAAAAAAAAAAACAAAACCAAAAAAACTATGCATCCTATTACAGCTATGTGCAAGCTGCGCAGGTGAGTTGCTAAACGAAGTAGTCCCTTAAATTGCCTTACTTAGCAGAATTATCTTCTCGTAATCAGTTATTTTGTTCATATGGATGGAAATTCTCTAAAAAATAGTCATGCTCTATCTCATCATATAGATTCCTGCTTATATATTTCTTTTACCAAGAGAGCAAGTGTTTGTTCTACTTCTAATCTGTTTTCTGGGACTTCCACAGCAGTATGGTAGGATATTTAAGTAAAAGCTCGAGGGATTTTTGCAATGCCATATACAACTGTATTGCATAGTCATGAACCATTTACCACATTTGAATCTGAACTTTTATTCTCTTAATTTGAAGTAAATAAAGACTTTGTGATTGGGACTCAGCTCAAGATTAAAAGCTCATGTGTCTACATGTAGATGTTTATATCAACATGAATTAGATTAATTAATTATTCTTTAAACATTAATAAGCCTTGCAAAATAATTTATTTAGTTAGTTTTTCTGTGAAACATCTCTGAAGAAAAATTTACTAGTTTAAAGTTATACCTTTAAAGGTGTTATTGGGCCATGTCATACTATGTGATCTCACAATCTGTGGTATTTATAGGAAATATGTTTATTTTAGATTTTTTTTCTCAAAAAATTCTGTATGATATTCAACTGTCATAAATACATAATTGTTTTCCTGTTACAATGATGTGATAATAAGGAGAACTCAAAATATATTTAAGCGTGTTGTTCCATTTATATCAGGAAATACCAAAAAGAGAAAACAGAGTTGGGTGTACATGGTAATAAAGCCACCCAGAGAAAGTAGAAGCATACTGAAGAAGAAAGAGAGATATAAATTATTTGGGAATAACATTTAGAACCTACAGGGTCAGCAAGACCTGTGGAGGGTGGAGACCATTATTTGCTGTTGTTTCCAAATCACTGGGCTATCATGAGTAACCCATAGCATCCTTGCTGTTGACCCATTAGCAGAATATTCCACATGCTAGCTTGTTTCATTGGAGTGAACAGGCAGAGGTCTTCTGCAACAAAGTCACAGAAACTGCCAAAAGAGAATAGTAGGGTGGATTTTTCCCTTCAATATATTTTTCCAATTGTTCTTTCCACTGTGAAAATTATAATTCTTGTGTTGTTGTTTTTAATGCTCATGTCATCTTGCGCTAAGACCGAATTTATCGACTCACCACCTGATGCAGGATCTACTGACTTCTTTTGTTTTTTCTCCATTACTTAGGAAGTTAAATTGCAAATCACATCTTGTTTCAGTTCATGAAAGAATAAAGTGCATTGTTATTAAAATGATCACAAGAGAAAAAAAACAAAACAAAACAACCCCCCCACACAACTCCTGAAAGCTGTAGTTGGGAGCATTGTGTATATTGGTGGACTGTGCTCTAGTTCTACTCATATTCCATGCTTTCAAATAATTTACTCTACTCAGCTGATTATATGATTATATATTTAAAGAATGTTCCCTGAATCTCTTGATTCAGCAAAGCATTGTGTTTACCTTACTCAAGGGACATTAAAAAAACCCCATAACACACCTGTCACGACTGATTTATACTTAATATTTACTTCATGTATGCTTATCAGATCAGGTCATATTACAGATTTTCTCATTACAAATGACCATATTTTAATGCTATGAAAATTATTAATAATATGTGATATTAACAGATACTTCAGCAAAAGCTTTTTGAATAAAGGTCAAATTTTATGCTTGTGAGGCATAAACTTTCAAATCACAAAGCTATAGGAATGAAGGTTGTTGTTTGTTTTTTTTTTTTTATTAGCACTTCACTTGCAAAGGAACAAATATACTTACAAAAAATCCTCTCCTATTTCCAAAAAATGGCAACTGAATAATTTTCAGGAAAAAAAAAAACAACAAACAAAAACCTCCATAATTATTTAGAGTTAATTTCACCTCATCAATAACACCAAACTTAAATCCAAAATATAACATTAGTTAAGTATGCTCCCCAAAGTTTCTTTCTTGACAAGAAGGCAGTTAGATACCAGAAGCTCCAGCTGAATAGAATTTGTGCAGGTTAGTTTAACAGAATTGAATAACAAGAGCTAACTAACATATCAGTATCTAAGGCTGTTTTTCTGTGTAGGCAACACTCTGCAAAATGGGCTAGAATAATGTCAGTTTCTATAAGGCTTTGTAGTTTGCAGAACAATAAAAAACAATCAGAAGGAGGTCCTGATAATAATCATGATTTTGACTAAGCCAACTATACAACAATGACATTGGAATGTTGTAAAAGTAGGGAATCTTGTGGACCTTGTCTCCCTTTTTTGTATGACAGATGTTCAAAGACATCAGCAGGTTTCAACATGCTGATGAAAAGATTACTTACAACTGTTTAAATTGAATAGGAAATAATAATACATTATTCTTTTGTTCCCTCAAAGAAAGGTTTTGTTTGTGCATTATCTATTTAGAAATGTAGTCCACTTGTCCTTTCTCTGATAATTTAAAAAAAAAATAAACGAGTATGAGAACCTATTAATTCTGTATTTTTTAATGCAGTGAGTTTCAGTATTTAAACTGTAAATGGCATCAAGCTGTGTTTTCAATTAACTTTTAAAAGGAAATGCCTTGCAATTACTGTGGTTAGGATTCCCATCACAGAGGACTAATATCAGCAATCTGTTCCTAATTTTACAATTATATCTTTTTGTTTTTTATTTTTTGGTTTTTTTTCCGAATGGAGTAGTTCAACATTTCTTTTTCAGCTGCGTTAAGTCAAAGGGATTCTAAGCACTGTAGGGAATGTACAGAAGTGACTGTACATATGGAAAAGGCCATTGACCTGCAACATACTCTAGATCTTTGCAGCAGTGCAGGGATGGATGGAATGGCACATTCATGCATTATGGATGTGTGGCTGCATCCAAAGACATTCTTGGGGTTTCCAAACATTTTCAAGGATTAAGAGAACCAGCAAAGTTTAAGCAATCCAGAAAACAACAAGAAAAAGAGAGAAAACATGTCTGTAAAAACTGAGATGCATTCTACAGGTAAATTAGTATGGACAAAGAAAAAATACGGATAATGCAATATTGTTTTATTATAATGCAGTTTCTGATATGTGTAGACTCTGTAGTAATAGATTTGAAAATCATAAGGAACTGAGTACAAAACAGACTGAACTACAATAAACAAATTTACTTCAAAGGAGTATTGCTAATCTTGATCTCCTCTAGATATGTTTAGTATTTTTTTTTTATTTTATCAGATATAAAACAGTATTTAATCAATATTTTGTCCTCAAAAGAATTTAAGCAGTGTAATACCTTCTAGAACTGTTAGTCTTAAGTAGAATACACCTTTGAAAGGCACTGAAGTTTGAGATAATCTATCACTGTTCTTCAGAATATTTTTAAATGGCAAAATGCAGTACCTCCTCAGTAAACAAGTTGTAGCATGTAAATACTTCAGGAACACCATGTGGGTAACAGCTGAAACCTGAAAAGGATATTAATATTCTTGAAACACCCACGGTCAATATGTGTAACTGTATGCAAAATGGAAATCACAGGAGAATCCCACATTATCAGTGAAGTGAGTCATAACTGATAAAGACCAAACACAAATGTAGGACAAAGCTGAACCAGAAGCTGTTAAAATATGGGGTGTTTGTTTATTCTTTGTGTGGATATTGAACTAAGGAAAAAATCCCCTAGACTTTGTATTTTTAATAGTTATTCTTTTTATATTCTCTCTCTTCATGAAAAAGAAAATAAATTAGTAGTTTCAAGTGTACCCTAACATTCCTTTAGTAAATCTATAAAATATATAATCAGTAATCTGATTCCTCCAATAAAAGAATCAAAAGTAATACTACAAAGAGAGCTCGTAGGACAAGAAGTTTTATTTGATAATAAAAACAGTGGAAATTGTTTTTTTGACTGTAAGTATTTCAGTATTTTTCAGTGGGTCTAGGGTTAACATATTTTCAATAACAGTACATCCAAAAGTAAATGCACCAACAAATTCCTTGCAAATATACCTTTACTATGTCTCACTCATTGTCACTGCATTTCTATTCCAACATCCTAAATGAGGAAAAGGGAGAAACTGGTTTCTCATCAATAAAAAGAGGAAATTATACTTGTTAGTAAGTTGCTGCTGAGGTCCTCAGAAAACTAGCATAATAAACACTTCAGCTTAATTCCTTTGTCCTCCCTCTCTCACCACATTTAAGATATTTTATTGTTTAAGGCATTTTTAAAGAGGTCTATCAGGTGGCAGAAAAAAACCTAGCATACTTGACTCTAACTGTAGATTTTACCAGTAGCTGACTTTGTTTCTTTCATCTAGATAAAAACTTATCCCTTGTGTTCTGTTTTTATTTCATATCAGCCATCAACAACATATTTCTGATTTCATGCACATTTAAGCAATTTTAAAAATAATTTTGTCTGGTATTTCAAATAGACAATCAAAATGAAAAGTCAAACTAAACTCATTGAAAGGAGGAAAATGTTTTTTTAACTGCACATCTTTAATCCTACGTGAAAGCTTTACCTATCAGTATACAGATGTCGTGGATGATAAAGCCATAAAGTCTAAACAGTTTTCAGAGACCCTGTGTTGCACACAGAGGCTTCCTGAATTTTCTTGATGAATTATGTTAGGTTACTTTTTTTAGGAAAAGTGAATCATTATCTACTTAGAAGTGTTTTAAAAGTTTCTGAAGAGAAGATAATCAGCTAATTACTTCCTTACACTTTTTTTCAAATAATTCAATAATTCTAAATTATTTTTTTCTGTGTATTGATAAGAACTGATTGAATTTTAAAATGGGTTACTAATGTTAATTCATAGAGACTTCTTAATTAGTGTGAAGGCAGGTAAACAGACTACATATCATATCATAAGGTTTTTTTAGTGCATCATAAACTGTGATTCTTCAGGTTCAGATATGCTTTCCATAAATAACCATGTTCCACAGAGCTTTTGTTTTGTTTTGTTTTGGTTTTTTTTTTTCATTTTGAAGGTCAATCAAACTTTTCTCTACTTATTCCTGTGATATTAAGTTTCATATTAA
>VWZD01009101.1:392088-403936 GCA_013396695.1 Sakesphorus luctuosus | reverse complement strand
AGAGATATCACATTTCCATATTACATGTTATAACCAGATAATTATCTAAGGTGCATTTTGAAACATACTGTATCCTGCTTTGGAATTTGTACCAAAACTGAAAGTAGTTGTTCTGTATCCAGGAATTTTGAGATAACTGTAAAACAAAAATAAACACATGAGAAATTGAACTGAAATTGTAAAAAAATCTAATTTTTTTAATGCACACAATTATTTAGTGATACTAATGCTAATCTTTTTCATACATTCTAGCTTCATCAATTATTTACAAGGTAAAAACTATGTTAAAAATAGCTTCTATCTGAATTATTTTGTTGTAACTATACTTACTATACCTAAGCATGTAGTGATCATTATATAGGTAGATATTTGTCAATTCAGAAATATTATTTTTTTTAGACTGAATCATATTTCTCTTATGACACAGATTAAGATTACATGATCCAGTGTCAGGTGGACGAACTTATACTCTGATAGTGTATTTTACATTTCTCTGGACCACTATGTCTTATGAAGCATCAGGAAAAAAATATGTATACACAAGTATACTTCAGCAACATCTTTGTTTAATGTATACATTATGTGTACTTATCAAACATAGTGCACACTGAGCCTCAGAGTAGGGACAAACTCCAGTTCTTCAAGAAAGCAATGGGCTCACTGACCTCTACTCATATCATATCTATGATAATATAGATTACATCAAAAAACTTAAGTGTCCACTATGTCACCTGACAAACCATAAAAAAAGTACTTTTCAAACATACTGAGTCACATTACATATTCCCTGTACAAGAAAAAATGTTTAAAAAGAAATGTAATATTAGATATTAAAAAATAAACTACTACCTGCTTGAAGACCAAAAAAGAGCTCCTCATCCTGGAGTAGTTCCTGAACACAGTCCAGTCTCATGTTAATTGTTTCAGCATCAACTAGAGGTTCCAGGATATTGGATCTAAGTCTTCGACTTCCACCTGGAGTTTTAGTGTAATTTAGGACACCAAGAAGTGTGTGACCATTCCTTTGAAAATAAAATAAATGTGAAGAATACACCCACCCAAAAAAACACATGGTAAATGTCAAGTGACATTTTCAGGTAAGAGTATCCTACAGATTTGTGACACATTTTCAGAATGCTTAGCATCTCCCTGTTTGCCATGTATATTATTTGAACTACAGCAGTTTAGCAAGTCAGGTAATTTAATATACTATTAGCCTTCAATTATATAGTTTTCCAAAGTACAGAAATACATCTGTACTTAGTATTTTCCTCATTTTTTGTAGCAGTATTCAATTGCTACTGCAGTGGTGTACAGTTCACACTTTTCCACTCAATGATATTAATTAAAAAGGAACAAACCAACCCTACAAAAGGAGATAAATTACAATCAGAGATCAAATACTAATCAGAACATTTTCACTGAAGTACATTCCTGAAAATAATTTAAAATACTTAGAAGTCCAAAAGATAAATAATCTTTGATTTCATATTTTTTAAAGAACTGATTTACTCAATACAGGAGCTAAATAACATGCTTATGATTCATAAATATTATTTCCACCTTTATGACTTTTACATGTTACACATCCCAGGGTTTCATACTTCAGGGTGATTGTGTCTGTCTAGAATAAGCCACCTATAATATTGGCACCTAGGACACAGCCAAACAGTTTTAGAAAGCTGAAACCTTTGATGCTGGTGGCTGGAAGAAGGCCAATGAAAATACTGGGGCCATATTAACATATCCATTTAAACCAGAACTTGAGTAGGAAGAAATCTGATACAAGTATACAAAACAAACACCACGGAGAGAGAGCAAGAGCAGAAACTTCTGAAATACCATGATATAAAAGAACATACCAATGGTCAAGAGGAAAAATTAAGGGAGGGCGGGGGAGAATTCACAACCAGTTTTATTAAGGGCATATTTACTGTAAGATGCAACTCATGAAAACATTTAAGGGGAGCTCCACCATTGAGATAATATCCACAGTGCCAACCTTTAAGCAACTAAATATTTACTTCCCTCTACAGTAAATGAAGAGAGACAATCCCCTTCAGATTTAAGACTGGCACAAAAACTTGATTTAGGTGTTTCTAGTGCGTGCCTATGTTACTCACTTTTACCTGTTAATATCTGATACAAAGATATCTAACCAGGCTTCACGGTAAGATCTGTGTAATGGAAATAGCTGTGTGTAGATGATTCACACTTGTCATTGGATCAGCAAAAATCCTGCATCAATAATGCTAAAAAAACACAACTCAAAAAAATTTAAAGCAGTTTACTGTTGCTGACTTCTTCCTGTGACCTCCTTCCTCTCAAAACCATCTGTGAAACTAGGAACAGCTTTCAAAAAATATTGCTCCAAAGGTACCTTCCAATACAAGACATTCTGTGGTTTCCTACTCAAGGGGAAAGCTCCTATGAATAATACTTGGGGAGTGAGGAATCTCCAGGCTCCCACTTTTATATCAGGGTGGTTAAATAGACATCTAAACAGAGATGGATCTCAGAACCTGACAGGCAGCCAAACACAAGTTCCAAGTACTTCTCTTGCTAAGCAGAGGTGTGACAGTCTGAAGATAAGCCTTAAAGTTTCTTCTGCCCAGAAGGCAAGTAACTTCTGAGGAAGAAAGTGCTCGAAGTATTGATCTCATTGTGGAGAACTATTATGCAATCAAGTACCACACTGCACATTGCCATTATTAGAGAAATTACTTTCTTTGCGACTATTAGAGCTAAAAAAAAAACAAAATAACCTTTCAAGCCTGAAATGTTTCTCTTGTGTAAAGTAAGTAAAATACAGGCATTTTAATGCAACTTAAGAAACTTCTTGCAGAAATGTTGCCTCTTTCATTTCACAGTCTGTGA
The DNA here is from genome assembly GCA_013396695.1 of Sakesphorus luctuosus. NCBI lineage: Eukaryota > Metazoa > Chordata > Aves > Passeriformes > Thamnophilidae > Sakesphorus > Sakesphorus luctuosus. Next base: position 401,059 of record VWZD01009101.1, on the reverse strand, counting down.
AATTTTGCAGAACATCATTTTCAATTCTGAATAATATATACACATCAATGTAAAAATAATTATGCATCATCTCTTTCCACAATTCACTTGTAGGATTTCCTATGCTAGAAAGTTTGTGCTGATTTGTAATGTATTTCTCTGTACAAAAATGTTTCTGAAAGCTCTGAATGATATGTAAATTTGAATGGCCAGCTCTTTGACACAAATGCCAAGGAAACTTAGTGAAATACAACTTTATAAAAGTATAACTTGCAAAAATGCTCTTACCGAGAATCTCTGTTATTAATAACTAGTTCAAGATTTTGTGCTGATGAGGGATCTATCATAGCTGTTTTCTCACTCCCCTGGAAACGCACCTTGAGCGATTTAGGAGCATAAACGGAATTTTGAATAAATTCAACATATTTTAGCAAAGCTGCAGCAGCTGCAAGACAGTAATACCTTGGAAAGAAACAATCTTTAATGAATGTTGAATAGTGCTACTGAAATACCACAAACCCAGTGTACAACAGAAATAGCATCCACACTTCTGCTTGGCAACTCCTGGTATTAACAGCCCTGAAAAAGCAGTGTATTTCAAACATGTGCTAACCCATGTCTGGTGAGCACACATTCATGCATGTTTGAGGCCCTGCAGACCTGGCACCCTACGCTGTACAGCTGGGGTTGTGAACATAATGTATTTCAGGAGTTAGCTGTGACTTGAAGACCCTGGTCACCCAGTACCACTACTTAAAATCGTTGATACAAAGAAAATGTTTGCTGAGACCAGAATGAAAGGCAATCATAGCTCTTTAAATTTGTTTTTAAGGAAAGAATGAAAAGGACAAAGTGATAAGCTGTGAAAACAAAAACCACAGAACTCTGTAATGGGCTTTCTGTTAGGGTTTCTAGATATACCAGAAACACCGGATGGTGAAACAGGACAGCTCTGCTATGATTTTCCAATTTTTGCAACAAGACACAGACTTATGTAGTGAATACGTAAAAAGTTGCTAAAAAACTTATCTGGACACTTTCTGCTTTTCCTTATTTAAACATACTTTGATTGAACCTCCATGAAAATGGTGCTAAATTCAGGCGCACACAATTGTTGTATGTATTCCAAACCCTTTGTTTCATTGAAGTATTTTCTTTGGACAGTTGTCAAGGTCACATTCTGTGAAGATGGGAATGAAAGCAAATCGTTTTAAAAGTTACATCAGACAGACTTCTCTATTTTTCTAGTGATACGTGTTTCTAAGACATCTATCAGCTGATTCTGCAATCTGTCTTGACACAACTATTCCTTCAAGCTCACTCACCAGCAGAGGCAGGTCAGTGTAACTCAACATGTATGGTGTGCCAGTGATTTATACAAAAAAAGACGAGAGAGGTTAGGAAGTAGAAGAGGACTCATGAACAAGCCATCAGCTCTGTCGCTATGAAGCAATTCAGGTAGTAATTACTACATTTTTTTAAAGGTTCTGAGGCTTTAAAGCTCATAAATTAGATATACTGTCATCTCACCCTCTTTTACCCTGCCAGTGCTTTTTCCTATTCTGTGATACATTAGCCCCAGTGATTTATCAGGTTGAGAGAACAAGGGAGAAACAAAGAAAAATGCTTGATTTTTAAAATTTCTGAATCCTTCCTAGGTTCAGTATTACTCAAATTATCCAATGCCACAGTCAAAACTTTCAGCTTTAATCAGTAATATACTTATGTCTTTAATTGTCAGGATTAGAAGTAGCAGCATGAGAGCTGTGTTTAGATTAGTCTTTACCATGGTAAAATTAGACTCAAAAATCAAAGAAAACAAAATCTGTCTGCATCTGTCTGTTTTGAAAGTTGTGCAAAACTCTGAAATCAACAATCATATAAAAGTGATCAACAAAACCCCTAAAACACGGAATGAAGTTTAAGATCTTACCTTGAAATGCTCTGTAATGAGACTGAACAGTTTTGTTGTGTTCCCTGCATCACAAGCAGTGTTTGACATTATTATTTCTAGTGGTGTTAAAATCTTGAGTTTAGTAATAACCTGAACAAAAAATTCAATAAAAAACCATATATAAACTAAAATATTTTACAAGAAAAAGAACCATCAATAATGAATTACAGAACCCTCATATTTTGAAATCAGTTATGGTCTTGTAAGCAAAGAACAAATTTTCTCCAAACTTCTAGACTAATGAGTCAAATTCATATGTACCTATATATACATAAAACTAAATTAAAAAAAAAAAGCCAAACAAACAAAAATTAGAGTTTATGCTGTTACTTAAACAGAGAATCAGTCTTGCTGTTGAAGCAAGAGATAAATATCCAAAATTATATTCCATGGCTATGATGGATGACTTATTTCAATAGATGGCAGCTTTCTGGGCTTGCAGCTGAAAGATTAAAGGTGCTCTGGAAGATGAAGAAATGCAACAAGCCTGAATACTGTTACTCTTTTGACTGAGACTCGTTTTAGATTTTGTTCTAACCTCCTCTTGTAACATTTATATCAGTCTTAATATAGCTAAAAACGTACATATTTAAACCAGCTTTATGTTATACATGCCCCCTGTAGGGATTTAAAGTAGATTATGTGCTCTTCTACTTTTTACTGTGTACGAAAAGACAAACATTATGCATTTATGTTCACTTATACCACCATCCACAAATTCTCAAGTGAGAAACATGAAAAAGCAGACTGTATTTTAAGTGCTCAGAAGTTAAGATGTGAAAGAAGGGACAGATGACATCCCAATGGAGAGGTGAACAAGCATAAAAAAATACACAAAATATATCATCTGAGGGTATTTGGGGTAGGAGAGCTGTCACTGCCCTTCATATCTGCTAATCATTGGGAAGTTTTTTTTCAGAGGTTTCACAGTTAAAACAGATCTTGAAGAATTCAAAGAATACAAGGAAACTTCACTGAATTGATTTGCAGAACATTCATTTTTGAGGAATCTCTTCCACAACCTAGAAATTTAATTTCCCCTTAGTTATAAGCTTTGTTCAAGAGAGCAAATCACAGTAATTAGCCTGTAAAATACCTTGGCATAAGTTGCATTGTCTGCAAACTGTGATAATATCATCTCAGGATTTTTTAAGTCAATACTGGCCATTCCAACTTCACCTCTAGCAAGGCCTCTTCCTTCTACTACAGCTACAATAACTGATGCAACAGTATGAGCAGAGACTGTAGAAGAGGATGTAACTGCAAAACAGTCACATGCATTTAGTTACGGTCAATATTCAGCAGTACAAGATTGATCAAGAAGCACCACAAACAACAGAGTGAGGATAAACAAAGACAGACAGGCTTTAGGAACGCTGAAGACTGAACTCATGATTAGTCAGACTGTGAAAGCACTAACTTTAAGTTCCATTATTTTTGCACTACTAGGCCACACAGATACACATAACGTGGCACAGGGCACCACTATCCTGGAACACACCTTTGCTCATACAAAGCACTGCAGAATGTACCCCCAATGGGCTACTGTGTAAGTGTCCTGAACAACCAGTGCTCTACACCTCTGAAGATGCCAACGTAACATGCATAAAACTTGCATTGAGGGAACTTGAGAATTACATTGGATGTGATGTCCAATGCATTACAAGGCTAAAAAGATGCCCTGAAAAAAATTTGCATGAATTTGGTCTGTTTAGTTTAGTGACCACACAAATCGACATGTCCACACATATAATTCAATTTTGGAGAATATGATAATTCATACATGAATGCAAAGCAAGTGACAAGAGGATGCAACACCAAAACATCTCCTCAGTATCTAAAGTAGCATTTTCCTGTTGGTATATTGTTCATTGCCAGCATCCTCTGTAGTACAAAACACATTGTGTGTTGTGTTTTGAATGTATTTCAGTATCTTATCACATCAAAAATTAAACTATGTTTACAAAAATAGCATAAGAAATGTAAGTAGGACTATTTGCTGTAATAATCTTACCAGAATATTCCATCAGAGGGGTATGGATTCCACAAACAGATCTGCTACAAGAGAGGGGTGTTTTTCCTATACATGTGCTAGTCAGGCCTCGCACAGAAGAAGAACTTGTAAGACTCAATGTGCTAGTGTTTTCTACACAAGAACTTTTGTCTCCAAAATATGATTCTGAGGGAGGAAGAAATAAGTGAATTATGAAAAAAGACACAACAAATTTTTATTCAGAAAGTAATATACAAATATACACCTTACAAAACTTCACTTTTTCTTAGTAGCAAATAGACCAGCAAAATGCCATTCTACAAAAACTCTCCAGAGCAGAAAATGAAATAAAAAATTAGACTGTTTTGAAAACAAGCTTGCATTAATACAATTATTTTCTACAATGTCATTACTTGCAGTGTCAATAAAAAAATAATAGTTTACCTTGTTGGACTGAAATAATACAATAGAAGTCACTTTACAATACATTATTTCATACTCTAATGAATTCTAGATTTATAAAAGAATGCTGTGAGTTAGCTTTATGTTGCATTTGCCCATCAGCTTTGAAGTCATTATGTGAAATCACACACAGGTTTATGAAAACTTTTTTTTTAAAGCTGAGCATTCCTTTTAGAAAACAGGGCAATAATAGAAAACAAAGAATCACTTAAGAATGACCTCCCTTTGAATCTATGGGGATCAAGTCTCAGAAATCGTACAATAATCTGGGATATCCTTGTTAACAGCAGTTTCTTTTACACATGCATTTAAGTTCTATCTACGTTTTTAAGTCCTGCAAAATACCTTTGTCTCAGAACATTCTTAAGTAATTTGTTTTCAATTCTTGAGATGACTGCAAATATCATGTCCTTAATCTAGTTTAGATAATTGCTTTTTAACATAAATAAATTAATTAAAATATAAACAGCTGTTCCACTTTAAACTTAAAAAATTTCAGGTATTAAAAGACATGAAAACCCAAATATTTCTGCTCCTTATATTACATTAAAACAGATAGGCAAGAGAAAATACTTCAGTATTGTTTTAAGATGAGTCTTTATCATTGTCCCTTGGTACAAAAATATTTACAGCACTGAGGTATGTTAGGGATTTTTGGAGGAGCAAGGTGGTGGTGATGGGGGGTTGTTGTTTTTAATCTTAAACTGTGACAGTTGATAAGAGTATTAGTTTGGACTGTTTGGCATTTTTTTTAAGTGGACAAATCAGCATTGTGATGCATATGGATGATTTTTTTTAAAATAGCATTCACTTCAGACTTTGGCATACATTCACTCAGACGTCTGGCAGAAGAGACTTCACTCTTAAGAGTTACTGAATCTGGCATTACATGGGGAAAACTAATTTTAAGATGAGATGAACCAAGCCATATACATGTATATTTTAAAACCAACATTTTAGTTGTGCCCTATTCAAATCAGCATTCAGTTTGGGTTTTTTTTAAGGATTCCTCAATAATCACGTATATTACCCACACCTATTTTTTCCTACTTTCCAATTTATGCATAATGGAGATACATATACTTCAGAATGCATTTTAGCAAGTGTTAAAATCAATTATCTTCATAGTTTTTCTCCACTAAAGACATGTCAATTTAAACAAGTCTCTCTTGTGAAGCAAATACTGTGTAGCAATTCAAACCAGGTTATTAATCCCATCCGGGAACTCAGATACTACTATCCAAAGAAAGTAACAGAGATTTATTTAAACAAGTGTTAGGGATTGAATGCCATTGTTCTGTCAGGCTAAGTAAGAGAAGCTCGCTAAGCGGTCAGTTCCTGCAGACCGCACCGCACCTCCTCTTTCGGGCCCGCTGCTGCCGGCGGCGCGGCCGGGCCTGCGGCCTCCCGCGCCGGCCTGAGGCCGCCCTTCCGAGGAGCCGCCGGTGCTGTCCGAGCTGCGCGGCGTCTGCAGCAGCCCCAGCGTGTAGCGGGGCGTCAGCTCCGCCCGCCCGCCCGCGCCCGGCGTGGAGGGGCCGCTGCTGCCCGGGCAGGACTCCGAGGTGGCCGAGGCGACCGCGCGCCCGCCCGCGCCCGCCATGCTGCGAGCCCTCAGCGCCACCAGGGCCCTCGGAACAACCGGGCCCTCAGCACCACCGGGGCCCTCAGCGCCACCGGGGCCCTCGGAACCACCGGGCCCTCAGCACCACCGGGGCCCTCAGCGCCACCGGGGCCCTCAGCGCCACCGGGCCCTCAGCGCCACCGGGGCCCTCGGAACCACCGGGCCCTCAGCACCACCGGGGCCCTCAGCGCCACCGGGGCCCGGGGCCCTCAGCGCCACCGGGCGCTCAGCACCACCGGGGCCCTCGGAACCACCGGGCCCTCAGCACCACCGGAGTCCTCAGCGCCACCGGGACCCTCGGAACCACCTGCCCCGCCCGCGCACGGAACGGGGGCGGGGCGGGGCAGGGCAAGGCAGGGAAGGGAGCGGCGGTGCGTGACGGGCACACTGCGGGTTTCGTTACGAGCATGCAAGGCCCACAGGAACGCAAAGCCTGCTGTGCTCTTTACAGCAGGAGTACTGCTTTCAAACATAATTTGTCCCCCATTAACTCTTCACCATTCAAACTGTTTTAGAAGGAGCTTCACAGATGTCTTCCTCCTGCTCAAGAGTTTGGTACGAAAAGATCCCCATAATAACCATAAAGCTTGTTTCCCTGTGCAATTTTGCTATACATGTGCTTCTAGGCATGTTTTAGAACACTTAAAACTGCTTTGGATAGTAGCATGTAATACACACCACTACACCGGTCTCAATTAACATTTTAACTTGGCACTATTTTGCTTCTGGCAATTAATACACCTGCACTGTAATTTACACCCCAAACTGAAGCCAGCCTTTACTCTTTGTAGAAAGGTGCAGTTTGATGACTATTCAGCTTCTCAATAGAAACTCTATGTAATCTGCAGCTCCTCAGCTGACATCTGAAAGACACTGCCCCCCTCCCCATTCAGAGCAGGCATGCAGTCCCTCAGCACTGAGCATCAGCACCAGACTTCAGAAATTTCAGCATCACTAAGTTTCACAGCAGAGCGAAGTATGGAAGACAGGAGGTGACAATTCCAGTTACTGACACTGTCCTGAAGTCCCACATTGAACTTTCCCTTTGAATTCTGACCCCTGAATCTGGAGTTTGACCTCCTCTTCTATGACAAATCCAAATACATGGCAAGAAAAGCAGTAACAAAAGGAAGGTCCATCCTTCCCCTTTCCTTCCTTTTCCATACTCACAAATGGTAAAGCTGAATTCACATAACCAAGCTATCTCAACAAAACCTAAAGGAAGCACATTTGGAATAAAGCATATGCCTCTGGATTGGAACATGTAGAATAGAAGGTAACAGAATGGCAGTTGAGTTCCCCACACTGGAACAGGGTTTCTCTTTTAATTAACATATTTTCAGACACACAGTTTTATGTACCTGAATTAGTCACTATTTCACAAATTTACATAATCTTTCAAAATTTATTGCTGGGAATGTTGGCTACACTACAGTACTGAGGATTAAGATTTTTCCATATAAAGACTTAAATGGAGAAAAAAGTTATGAAAGTACTTTCCAAAAGCCCTTAATGAAGGGCCTGTAACTCAAGACTGAGAACAGCAGATTAATTACCGCAAAGTTTCTAACTGTATAAGCTCAGAAAAAAATCTTAGCAGTACTTTTAACAAAGTAGAGGCAGATGGTAACAATGCACCAAAATGAGGTCTTAACACAGACACACTAGGCAATTAATTTTTTTCACAGTACATTTTAACAGAAAATGTGATTTTGTTTGTGTAAGAAAAGTTGTGATGATTCTCTTTTTACTAATACAGTATCTAAAAAAAATGATGTAAAGAACGGAAGAACCTTCTTAAGAAAACAAGTGGCACTTGCAAAGGTAACCTGGAATTAAAAAATCCTATTTAAAAATTTTATGTTAACGTTTACAGTTAAGATAAAACCTAATTAGTGCTCTCATTCCCTTGCACTCAGCACAAAGCCTACTGTAAATTTTGTCCAGATCTTGAAAAAGAAATTAATTCCAGGCTTTGACCAAGTAGTTCATCAGGCAACTGGGCAGCTAAAAATAGTAGAGTCTTTACCTTAGCTAAAAGCCTGTACAGAAGGCTTTAAAAATTCATCAGAAATACTTGGGGGGCATTTGAATTCACACTCTGTCTTTGAAATTCACTGCCAGTTAAGGTCTATCAAAAAGTGCTTTTGCCTAGTTCCAGCTTCCTCTGTACCAACACAAACAGGCTGGGTGAAATTAACCAGCTGGCTTTGAAAACCGTGTTTGAAACAACTTTAGGCCTTTGTTAAGCACAAGTACAGAGATTAGCAGAGACTTCCTCCCCTTCACAATTACTTTTTACTGTATATTGCAACTGGATTACCATTAAGTCTCAGCCAGGGTGTGTGGAATGTAAGTTAGGCGGCAATTATAGGACTCCTATGAAGACAATTTTGACTTCACCCTTTAGCAAACAAGTATTTTTCATTTCTAGTTTTAGTATTGATTACATCATAAATCAAGTGTTGGCAATAATTGTTTTAAAAGCTACAAAAGCAGGATTTCAACCCAGCAACAAATTTGGAATCAACTCTATGTTAATTTACAAGTCACTGTCCTATATAGACCTTCTCTAGAATGCTTAATGTTAGCAAGTTTCACACTCAATGTTTTCATACTCAAGGTATGCTGTTTTTCAAATATCGGTGGCATTTTGTCTAGGGGACTCGCCAATAAATTAAGACATTTATATACTTAGAAGAACATAATTATGGTTTTACTGATATCAGTTACTATCAGAAGCAGCAGCTTATTTCTCAGTATAGAAAACTGATGGCAAACGTGAACAAGAAGAATTAAATACAGAAGTGTATGACATTAAGTGCATGCCTTAAGTAGGATTTTGTTGGTTGGGTTGTGGGGTTTTTTCCATCTTTTAAAGTGCTTTGTGTGATACACCAATCAAAAGAGGCCTGTGTAAAGAGCAGTGATAGCACAGTTGATATCACAGTAATACAAAAAT
>VWZD01009101.1:357719-377171 GCA_013396695.1 Sakesphorus luctuosus | reverse complement strand
CCCCCGAGCCCGAGCCCGAGGCTGTCCCCGCCGTACCCACCATGTTGGCCGCGCGCGCCGGAAAGGGCGGGGCGGGGCTCTGACCGGCCGCTCCTGAGTAGTTCCGCCCCGGCCGCGGCCGCGCCTGCGCAGTCCGTCGGCGGTGTTCGGGTCGCACAGCGCAAAGGTCGCGTTTTCTCGAGCTGATCCCGGTACTGCTGGGCAGTACCTAAACCCCCAGCACAGACACCAGACAATAGCAAGGCAGGCCTTCTGCTGCTCAGCTGGAAAGGCTGTTCAGCTGCTTGCGGCAGGAGCACAGGAGAAAGTGAAGTACAGCTATTAACATACTCCAGAAATTGTATTGTGGGTAAGTTGCCCAGTGTAAGTGATACAACAAGCAAAATGAATACAAAGCAACCGCACTTGTCTTAAAAAAATATTTTATTAAAATGCAGCAGTGACTACCAGAAATAACATTCAGATAATTATATTATTTTACTGCAAGAAAACTGCATTGTGAGGTTCTCATTTCTTGCCCATTTTGTATTCAAACAGCAAATCACCTTGGAATTCAGAATGTTAGAGAATACCAGCTTTCTTGGTCAGGAATGAACGACTGGACAGGGAAAACAGAATCAGTGCTTAATCATGTACAGAATAAAAATAGGTTGAAGGTTTGGTTTTTTTCTCCATGCCTCTTTAATGCTATTGAGAAACGCACTCCAATCTTTTTCCATGAGAACACAGAAACCACAGCAGCACCAGGCACACTTCAGACATTTCTTTAAGCCTTAAATTTGCCAATATGTTCACGAGCTATGATCAGCCTTTGAATCTGAGCAGTGCCCTCATAAATCTGAAAAGAAAAATTGCAACAATGCTAAGTGATGTTTTTTCAAAAGATTTTAACAGATATATGCTTGTAAATCTCCATGGCAGTATTCCAGCGTGCATTAGAATGTGCAGGAAGACACAGAAAGAAGGGAAAATTCCAATGTGACAGAGTAACTACAGTGGGCTAAATGAAATATAACTCACATATTGAGAGATAGTCTTGTTCTCTCAGGTGCTCTTATCTAAAATCAATAGGGCTCTCATGACATTCTTCCTATTTGATGAAGAAAACACGTAACTTAGATTTTACAAAGTAGGATTTGAAACCATAGGTGGAAGGGAAGAAGTGACTTGTGCTTAAGTGTCATACCCCATGTTCTCTTTGATCCAATTATTTACATTGCTTCTTGGTAACTAGTACTCTCCCATACAGTTTTGTTTGTATTTTTTGTTTATTCTGGCATTTTCTTCTCAAAACATCCTACATCTTCCCTCTTCTATTTGTTTGCTGGCAGGAAAGTCAGATACAGACAAAAGAGCACCTCTGAAGATGCAATGCCCAAGGAGGCCATCCTGCAATGTGTGCAAGGGCAGAGGCAACTGAATCTGGAGGTTTTAATGTTTCAGCTCCCAGTTCTGCCAGAACTTGGTTTGGCAAAATGCTCAAAATCAGGCAAATTAACTTTCTTACTCACTGACAGGAATAATCTTCCCAAGACCCTTACAGAGCATCTTGAAAATAAGGACACTATAACCTGTGCTGACATTAGTTCTGGTGCAGAAGAGGAGTTCATTCCCAAAGGGAATTCTCTGCCTGCTGCTTACCCCATGTTGATCCAGTTCATAGCGCAGACTGCATTTTGTGAATACCAGGTGCTTTCTGGAGCCAACTGAAATGGAAGCTCTGCATTCCCTCTAGACCAAATACCAATCCCTAGGAAAGCCTTAATGGTCCAAGCCTACAGCTGGACCCTTCCAATTCCAAGCGTATCAGGGACACACATTCCAAGGGCCCCACCAGGCCTGCTGTGAACTTGGCCTGCCCAATGCCTGGCATGGAGCTGGCAGGACTCCAGCAGGAATTGCTGCCATCTCCTCACTGCTCCCATTCCCTGCATTACCTGCTGATGGAGACAGCTATGGAACTGCAGTGTAAAGATGTCAAAACTCACAATCTTCATAAGTAGTTACAGGAAAGATTTTGGGGTTTAAGCAGATGGAAATAGTTTCAAGGATCCTTGACAATTAAAGAAGGGAAGTTTTTCAAATCTATATAGTTTTCCAAAATGAAGGGTTTCTACCAAAGTGGCCTAGATTTGTAGCCAGACAAAACTAGAGCAGAGTAAGAATGTGTAAAAAAGTTACCAGTAAACACAATACAAGGATTGTGTAATACTGAAAAAGATCAAACATATGAAGAAAAGTTTGAAAATCAGGTGTCTGTGCATGCAACATAAGGTAAAAAGTATATACCATCTGGAACTGGACAGTAATACAGTAAAGCACAGTGAAGTGCAGGTTAGAATCAAGAGACATGAACAATAAGACATTCCTGAATTGTTGGGGATAAAGTAGAACAGAAAGTTATCAAAATTTTAATAATAAATCTCATTAATGTGATGAATTTAAAAAAGGTCTGCTTAGCCATGCATTTGGATCACAGTAATGAAAAATCTAAGTAACTGGGAGCCTGTAAAATCAATCTCATTTTTCAAGTATAATTTCAATTCTCACCATCATTCTCTAAAAAAGCATGCAACCTGACAGGAAAAAAAGCCCTATCATACAGTTCAACGAATCATTCATTTCCTCACTCACAGGAGCACAGGTAGTTACAAGAACTTTTAGGTTTCAGCACAGCAGTTGTCTTTCCTTAAACAGAAAAATAAATTCTTGGCTACTGACAATAATAGTTTTCATTCTGAAGTCAGCAGTAAGACCATGTGGAATCTTAAGAATGACAGCTGTTTTAGCTAACTAACATTGAAAGTCCAAGAATTGTGGAATTACCACATTAGAGGGGTAGAAAAAAATAAAAACAAAAAGAAAAAACAACTCCTTTCTCATGTGGGTTGAGTTTTGGTTCAGTGCAATGACTTTTGTATGCAAGTAATTTCCTGATTTGAATGACTCTTTAAATTTAGGATTATTCTTTTCATTCAAAAACTTTTTAATATGCGTACATCATTGTTTCAGGTAAGTAGGCATTGGTGTGTATTATATAAAATATATGCATTATCAAATTCCCTCCTTTACTTACCTGGTAGATTTTAGCATCTCTCATTAGTTTTTCTACAGGATATTCAGTATTAAATCCATTTCCTCCAAAAATCTGCACTGCATCCGTAGCTACTTGGTTTGCAATGTCACCAGCAAATGCCTTTGCGATGGAAGCGTAGTACGTATTCCTGCGCCCAGCATCCACTTCCCACGCAGCTCTCTGGTAGGCCATCCTGGCAAGTTCAACCTTCATGGCCATTTCAGCAAGCAGGAAGGACACTGCCTGGTGCTAGGACAGAATATGTGGGAGGTGAAAGTGAGTGCATCCCTTAAGGAAAGCTGTTTGGAGTTCCACCTTAAAGAGAACAGAGCTACCTGGAGTATGTGTGTGGCTTGTGACCAATGAGAGGCTGTGGTGCGTGTAAGGTGAATTGGTTAACCAATAATGTGGTGGCATGTTGGATGTGAGAGGGCATAAAAGGTGTGGATGTTACTGAGTGAGAGTTAGACCTACTAGGGGAGAGATGATGTAATAGGAACTTCTAGGAACTACTACTTCTACTATGAGCTATGAGGATCTGTCTGTTAGCTATCTTGAATAAACTCTCTAAGTTGTGAGCCTTCTGATCAAGCCTTCTGATGTCTGCTGTGCCTGAGCTCTTCTGACTGCCATCCACGCTGCGCCCCTGCTCGGGACTAAGAGGTGACCTCAATAAGAATAAACCGGGTTAATATTGCCCACTTAAGAATTCTAGGACATCCAAGGAAGACATCTTTGAATACAATGATTTTTTCAACCAACTCAGTAAACTGTAGGAGAGTTGTTCTGCAGAATATGCATCAGGCTCTCATAATTGTGTGTTGAATTAGAATTGGGTTTTTGATTCTGAAACCCAACTAGTCATAGGGATTAAATACTGAACTATGAAGTTGTTCTTTCCTATTTATGAGATTGTTATGTACCTGGTTGTTTATTCATATTTCTTCAAAATTGGTAAGCAGCATGATTGGCAGTGTATTCTACTAGTGTTAATACTGTGGTTTGTTTCATGTACTGCATTTTTTCTTTCCCGAAAATCTCTCTTTATTAGTACTGAATAACTTAAGTATGTCCTGCTAGTAGTAAGTGTTGAGGTTTTGGGCAGGTTTTTTTTTGGTTTTTACTACTATCATTGATAAATTATAAAAAAAATTCAAAGTTACCACAGAGCTAAGTTTACTTAACTGCTGCTGACCTACATATTTGGAAACCTCAAAATGGCACAGATATAAAAATTAAGGAAATATAAAAATCAAGGAAAAACCTTTAAAAATCAGTAGCAGTACATCTGGTGTGAAAACAAGTTTTTGTTATATTCTGTCTCTCTGCCCCCACACTTACTTCAACAATTGGTTTCCCAAAGGTTTTTCTATCCAAAGCATATCTGGTAGCTTCGTCAAGGGCTCTCTTTGCTAATCCAACAGCACCAGCTGCTACCTGAATTGAAGACAGCACAGAATAAGAAGTCAGAACTTCCTGCTATATTTTATAACCAAGTTATTTCTAATACTTACAGGTGGTCTGGTCTTATCAAAAGCTCCCATTGCGATTTTAAAACCAGCTCCTTCAGCTATCAACACATTTTCTTTTGGGACTCTCACGTCTTCGAAAACAATACCTCTTGTATCTGAGCAGCGTTGACCCATGTTCATTTCCTGAAGTGGAAATTGACAGAGGTGCTACTAAATTGGATTATTCAAAGGTACAATACATTTTCATTCTTTAGTTTACTCAAAGCATAGAGTAAGTTTTTCTTCCCCAAATCACTTAAATCTAAAAATTACCATAATACACAACAAATACTAGTTTTGTACTTGCAGACCAGCCTTCCCTTCATTTATCTGAGCTGAGCACTTTACTTTCTCCTTATATGAAATCAGTTCAGTCTCTGTAACCAGTCTTCTTGTCTTTCTCCAGTTTAACTATATCCTCATAGTTGAAAGTGGAAAAAGAAAAGAATGTAATATGCAGGTATACTACAAGTAGATAAAGAAATGAGCTTTTCAAGTTTTTAGATTCCTAATGTTCCAACATCCAGTTTTATCTACTGTTAAAAATAGGGGTTTTTTTAAAGGGAGAACTAGTACTAGTATCTCTTAAGTCGTCTTCTTTGACCAGCAGTAGCTAAAATTAAAGCTCCCTGCATGTGTATTTATGGTTAAAATTGTCCAGTTTGCTTCTTATCCTTTCAATGCATAATACTTCTCATTTATTGGCAATTGCCAATACAATAGTTCTCAAAGACTGTTCAAAGTCATGGTAGTTTAGACCATTCTGAATAATTCCTTATCTGAACTAATAACTTTATGTTCTATCAATAGTTTCTGTATGTTGTTAAAATGAAAAGATGGTTGTAAATGAGCATACAACAATGTTCAGTTGTGTAACAGTCTTTTCTCTGCAATGGTACATTTGTTTCATTATCGGTTTAGAACTGAACAATAATTCTTGGCTTGTCAAAACAGAAATACAGTCTTCACCTTTCTTCCAATTTGGATCCCAGGGCTATCTGCTTCCACAATGAATCCAGTAAAGGCTTTGCTTGCAGGACTTTTTGGATCTGGATCGGTACGTGCTAGCAAAAAATACCTAGTGTAAACCAAAGAAGATGGATGCAGTTTATCCTCAAAATTAACAACCAGATATATTTAGCCAACATTTTAAAAATTTTTATGCACATTTATACAACAAGTTCTGTCTGTTAGTTAACAATCTATTTTCCTTGCTCATCCTCAAAGAACTGAGAAGGAGCGAGAGAGAGGAAGTTTCAAAGAGTCAGGATTTCATAGTATTTAATAAAATTACTTCAGATCAACATGCAAAGATTCCCTACCTTTTCCATGTATTGCAAGTCTCTATATTACCAGTTCCACAAATAGTAGAAAAGAAACCTATTCACAGTGTGTACATAAAAATTAGTGCTTAGGAAATGCATTCTTGGATGTGAAATGTTATCACCTGGTTTCAAAGGTCTTGCTTTTATTCTTCTAAGTCTAAGTTGTAAGTAAGTATTTCTCTTAGAAATTAAACAGCTGTAAGTCATATTTATGGTATTCAGTAATGTCAGAAGATCAGGTAGATTGTCTTTGATGGATCTGCCTTTAACAAGGAAATAACTAACTAGAAAATTCAGCTCTTGGACAAATGTATAAAGGTTTTTCCACTTGAATTTAGGAAAATGTCTGTGTTGTGAATCAGTGTGATGCAATACATGATGTAAGAGACATATTGTAAAAGCATGCTGCACAGACACAAGAATATCTGGAATCTTTGAGAGATGGAAAATGTCTTTTCATAAAAGGTAACACCACAATCTAACAGTGTTTCTAGCTTCACTAGGAGTAAGAGGTGTTTCTAGCAGAATCAGACTTAATTTTGATAGCAGCAAGATTCAAGAAGCCATTCTTGAGCGTGGAGTTGGCATTTTCCTTTCCGTGCTTTGCACAGCACCCAAGACCACATTCATATTGACTATCCTGAGAAACTGGTCAGAATGCAGTCTGCTGAAATACAATGAACACTCAGATTTATATCAGGTCTTCAAAGACTTTAACTGGGGGTGGAGGGTAAAGCCACTATAACAACAAAAAACTATGACACCAGTTAACATACCAGTTTGCCTTCCCCCCATTTGTGATCCACATCTTCTGACCATTAATAACATATTCATCACCTTTCTTCTCAGCCTTTGTTTTTATACCAGCCACATCAGAGCCTGCTCCAGGCTCTGTTACACAGTAAGCCTAAAAGAAATTAAAATGTGAAATCCTGAGGAATAGAAGTTCTACTTTTAGGCAACCACAAATTAATGCAAATTATGTGGCTCAAACTATCTGTAAAAGGTTTAAGTGAACTGCATGGTAAAACCCAAAACATTACCTAAACAAAACCCCCTAATAAAACCCCAAAACAACCCAACACAAAAAAACCCCCACAACAGCTGTCTGAGCAAGAATCCAAACATATAATGGTTAATTTTATTTATAAATCCATAATAATACATAAAATCATCTTTTAAACAAATAGAAGCATTCTGTAACCCTTAAGTTATTAATTCCTCAGGCTTCAAAAATTCTGATGTGAAAGCTGAAGGCCTTTAAAATCTGAACATAAGAGCACTGAGTAACATTTTATGTTTATTGAGTCCTTTATTTTAGGAGAGTTACTTGTACAGATTTACATACATTGTACATGAATCTTTACTTCTTTCTATGTAACATGTACTGCTTATGTAATAGTTGAGATTTTATGATTTCATATTAAGAGTTTCATTCCCATCCAAGTTGAGTGTCTTAAATGCAACTCCTCTTGAAAGGGAAATAAAAAGTATTAGTTTTTGGTAAGTGACTTAGGTTAGGGTTGATTTTCCAGGTAATATCTTCTATTTCCTTATTGGATGTGTCTCATTAGGTATTTGCTGACTTTCAGTAAACGTCACTGTTTACTTACAAACCAAAAAGGGCTAATTTGCAAGTACATTTAAGTGTTTTCTGGAGGAAAAAAAGGCAAAAAAATGAGGGAAAGAAAAGAACAATTTACAATGTAGCAGTTATACTTACACACATCAATGGTTCCTCTGTCATTCTTCCTAAGTATTTTTTCTGCTGATGCTCATTTCCTGCAATGATAACTGGCATTTGCTGAAAGAAAATATTTAGACCACTAATTCAGCTTTTTCAAGCGCACAGACTGTAGTTTAAAGGATTTTAAGGGTAAATGTCCTTTTTGCCAGAAGAATTCACTTTGAGGAGACAGGCGTTGGCTTGGTAAGCCTTTCCTGCCTGGGAAATGCCTTTCTCAAGGGTGGTTAGATGGGTTGTTTTCCTTTTTCTTCTGCATTCCAGAGAGGGCTGTGGGTTCTCTCTCTCTCTCGGGTATGTGAGGGGAGAGGTAACACTCACAGACATGTCAAAGGGCCTCCCTAGCCCAGAGAGGGCCAGGGGAGGGGGCAAGCAAAGATGATAAAAGCCCAGAGAAGAACAGGAGATGTCTTTTTCCAGGCCCAGTGCCTGTATTTGGCAGCACTGATGCAGATTTTCCATGTAAGTTTTACTGTTCTCGACTTCAGAATAAACTCTCTTGGATTCTTTCCACAGCCTTGGCATTTTTGGGGGTACCTACGTGTATATTACTTCACAGGAATGTAAGAAAATACAGAGCTTACCCCTAGGGAGTTTGCTTCAATGGCAGTTTGAACCCCTGTACATCCATAGGCCAATTCCTCTGTAATAAGGCAGGCTTCAAAAGTACCAAGGCCAAGGCCACCTACAGGTGAAACATTTCATTGACTCAGGTGGATTTAAATTATAACATATAAGTATCAGTGATTTACACACCATAACGAACAAAAATGTATTCCCCCACATACATTTGATTGTGTACCATATTTGGTACATTAGACATTCTCACAGAAGCTTTTTAAATAAAGCTTTGTCAAAAGACTAACAGGTGATTCGAAAATTACACATCATGGCTCCAGGGTTATTGTTTGATTAATGTGAGACAAGTTGCACAAGGTGGCAAGAATGTACCATGTGATTTTTTTTACTACTGTACACTTGAGAATTAAGAGTTTCTAGGAAGCAGAGAAAGGGCTCCTGAGTGCACAGCACTTGGGAACAAAAATGAAAAAAGTGTCTATATTAGCAGACAACCAACTCAGTAATCTGTTTCTGACAGAAGCCAACACTATGGGAAGTACATACAAATACAGCAACAACTATACTGCCTCAAAAATATTTTTCTG
The DNA here is from genome assembly GCA_013396695.1 of Sakesphorus luctuosus. NCBI lineage: Eukaryota > Metazoa > Chordata > Aves > Passeriformes > Thamnophilidae > Sakesphorus > Sakesphorus luctuosus. Next base: position 368,349 of record VWZD01009101.1, on the reverse strand, counting down.
AGCCTTCAGGTGAGTTCCTCAGTCAAAGACATACCTCTCTTTGCTGTCTTTGTAATGTTAACCCCTGACAGGTATTATTACATGAATTTATCCGGTCTCTTTTTGAATCTATGTAAATTTAACTACCAATATCCTACAAAGTTTTGCAAATTAATTACACACTGCATGTAGAACCATCACCTTTCACTTGTTTTGAATCTTCTACCTGCTGACATAATTTGATGCCCTCTAGTTATATCGAAAGGGACAGAGAACTATCAATCCCTTTTCACACTATTCATGACATTGACTCTTTAGTAATTTCTCCTACCGAATCTGCATCTCACAGAGAAGATACAATTTTTTATCCTTCTAGAAACCTTTTGCATGTCCCCAATACTCTTCTGCGGTGAAAGAATCTGAGTATGTAATGAATTAAAAAGGCAAGGGCAATTTGGATTCAAGCAGCAGCATTACTGTGCCTTCTGCATTTTTCTTCATTCCCTTAAGGGTCCCTTTCGACTTTCAATTTTATAGTTTTCACAACTTCTAAGCATTATGCTCATGTTCACAGACCTATTTATGATAAAGCCCCAAATGTCTTTTTTAGAGGCAGTAACTGGTGCACAGGATACCCTTTCTCTTGCTTCGCTCCCTTCACACATGCACCACTTTTCCTTTTTGGAATTGCATTGCCATTTTAACTGGCACTCTGTTTCATGATCCTCTCCTGCAGCTCTCTGCACCAGTCTCATCATTTCTACACTGAGTAACAGTATTAACAGCAAACTCTGTCACTTTGTGTTGACACCCCTTTTCAGTTTATTTATAGACATCCCAAAGAGCACAAGACTCAGCAAGGCTGTGCTACTAATTTTTCCAATATGAAACCTGATAACTTTTAAAACTTATTTTGGAAATTCAAGCATTCTCTCTCAACTAGGGATCCCTTAGTGACACACTAATTAGCTACTTCAGAGAACTCCACTGATTTTATGAGATATGACTTCCTTTAACTAAAACCTTCTTTAGCATATCATATTTGTCTGTATTACTTATAAACCTAAACACTGGCACAGCTCTGCTGTACTACACCTAATCTAAACTGAAAAACTGTCCTAACTCCTAAATTGCTCCAGCCTGTGTCAGAGACTAGAACAAAACATGACCTAATTTCTCTGCCTAATCAGCTGACACAGTGCACCAGGGGAACACTGTCTAATACATCTCCTGATTACATCCATACCTAGTGACACTTTTATGTGTCAACCTGCCTACTGATTAAATTTACATTATTCAAGTGTGCAACTATTTATTTGATACAAAATCTATAATTACACATATAAATCTCATCTAATGTGTTCTTGTTGTTTAATTTTACAGATTAAAAGAATGTTTACTTACCACAGCTTTCTGGTATGTGTGAATTCATAAGACCAAGTTCCCAAGCACGTTTTATAAGTGGAACAGGATACTGAAATAGACATGGAAAAATCACCTTCTGATTCACCATAATAAAAACTTTAAATTTTAAAGGTTAAGATAAAAGTCTGTTTTTTTCCAATCTTTCCTTTACACTATGGTAGATTTACCTCTCCAGTTTTGTCATATTGCGCAGCAACAGGAATAATTTCCTCCACAGCAAATTTACGAGCAGTAGCTTGAAACTCCTTCTGTTCGTCAGTAAGTTCTGATTTAAAAAGGGAAAAGAAAAAGAATTATAAATTCTCTACTGTCTTTAATTTTGAAAGTTGTTGGACAAAGATAAAAGAGAAAACAAGAGCATCCTTCCAGGACAACCCAAATCACCACCTTTTGGGGCTCTCCAGGAAGCAAAAAATGTAGTTTCCTCTTCCTCCTGAGAGAAAACCTCCATTGTTCTCTTATGAACACCTACAACACACTTATTTACATCTGATGAAATTACCCACAGAATACTGAAAATGAAGTAAAGAGGACTAGGTAACATAAAATGTATTACCAAAACCCAAAAAGAATGCTATGTTAATTAAATGCAGAAAGAGACAGAGGTCATCCAAAGCCCCTGACTCTTCAGTTTCAAACATCTAGTTCTGACTCACTAAATTTGCTTTATGTACATAATCTGACAAAATGAGGATGAATTTTCTTTTTTACATTTCTTTAAAACCAAGTTCAACTATGACTACATTTATGTAGTTAAACACTGCAAACAGCCATATGAGATAATTATTCAAAGCTAGGGCACTTTGGCAATAAAAAAGACAGACATGAGTTAAAAAAGAAGAAAATCTTATAAACACTACACACATACCTGCCTTGCCTGAGCTGAGGATAAAGGTAATTTTGATTTTCAAACTTTTTATAATAGAAATCTATTTAGGATAAACACTTTCATTTTAAATTCATGGTGAACTGCAATATAGGACATTGTTTCTTTTTAACTCTGCAATATGCCCCTAATTGCTATATTTTTTTCAAAAACTGTACTTACCAAAGCTAAAGCCAGCTCCAGGTTTGCCTATATGTAAGTTTTGAGCAGGTTTACTAGATTGTGACCTCCATCCATGTCCTGCAATGGTTTGAAGCATTTGCTAAGGAGGAAAAGAACATGAGGTGTAAGATCTTTACAGCTTGAGTCTCCTAAAGCTACTTGCCTGTCTGCTGCATAATTTTCAATGTAGAATCCCTCTCTAGAAACAGCATCAGATAAAGTATCATTTACTACAGTGATAGGAGAATTATTGGCTACCTGTGGCAAGCAGCTCTCACGTGAGCTGACAGCTCTGCCAGGATTGCAAGGCTTCAACAGCACCCAGGGCGACTGAGCTGCCACACACATTTGTAACTATTGTGCATTTGATTATTTAAAAATAATTAAGCATGATTAAAATTTATGTTCACAGAAACATAGCAATATATATTTCTTTCATTTACACACATACTCATCATCTTGATTTCTGGCTCTCTTGTGAATATCCTATCTACCCACTAGCAAAAAACACCCTACCTTATTAACCAATATATCAGAATATTTTGGTAATGTCCCAGACTCATCTCTGCTTTCTTTTAATAAGCTGGTACCATGGACACTTGGTGATTATTGTTATTATATTTCAAATAGGATAGAACACAGCAGACTATCTGCAATTTATTTTCCTTTCTAATACTTAGCACAAATTTACTCTTTTTCATTGCAAATACTTTCTTTGCTTTTTAAAGTTTAGTACCCTCAAATGTTGTTGCTACGGCTGTTTTTAGAATGTCTTAATACTGTGCAAAAACATGTCCTAACTTGATTTTAAAAGGTTGGTTTACTCTTTAAGAGTTGTGAATCTCTGAAATGTTTAGAAATTAGTGAAAAGTATGTAATTGGATAAATTTTTAGGAAGACCCAAATCAAGACTGCAAAAATAAATTAGCCCAAACACTAGGAAACAGTTTGTTCTTGATTTTCTCATGTAAAAATGTAGGAAATTTTTTAAAAAGTGTGATCAGGCCAGTCACTTATAACATTAAAAAAACATTCATTAACGATAGTAATGCAAAAAATATCCCAGAAATTTTACTGGAAACTCTAGAAGGACTGCAAGTTACTCTGGAAAAACTCTGCAATCCCTCCACAAACCTAAATCCAGATAGGTCCGATGCACACCAGGAAGCTGCAGGATTGATGGAGTGACAAAGCACTGGGGTCTCCTACGTGCTGATTTTGGATGACTGTCACCTTTCCTACTGCCTGACTCTGGGGAACAGATAGATTCAGTGACAGACTACTGCTAGTGATGCTCAGGTGCAATTGCTACTGCATTTCCTTGCACTTTTGCATAAAACTGTCACAATCACCAATATGATCATTCGTCAAGTGGTGAGACTGACACTGAATGTTCTGTCAGGAAGAGTTTGACAAGGCTATACATGGAAGTGATGCCACCTGTTTGAAAAGATGCACATCACAAAAAATGACAGGACAACGATAAGCTAAGGGTCCCTGACCTTGAGGCTCCCTCACATATCTCAGGATAAAGATGAAAAGTTACCAGGAGCAGTTTGTTGCCGGGGTACCATGTCAGGGGAATGAACTTGAAATACTCATGTCCTATGGGAGGCAAGGCTTCCCTTACCTAAAGCATTGCTTTTGATCAATAAAACACCAACCCTAAGCATTGCTTTTGATCAATGAAACACCCGCCAGCTCTAGATAGAGATTTCTCCCCTCACTGACGTGCTCACTGAACACCTGTGTCCAAGCTGCATCGCTTGGGGCAAACTAACATTGCTGTCAGGAGGCTGTGAAGGGCCCTTCAACTAATTCAGACTCATGAACAACTCTGGAAATCGGAAAACTAGAAAAAGGCCTGTGTAAATGCTAAACAAGGCAATATGCAAGTTTTGAACAGTTTTTGTTTTCTAGTTTGAAGCTGTGAGGTTATTGGTGGTTCACTATAGGAAGGAGTTTGTACTTCGGAAAACCAACTATTACACATCACACATATTAAAAAAAAATACCACAGGCAGTACTAAGTATGCTAAAGGATAAAACAGGCCGAACTCTAACCCCGGCGTTTTGAGGCCGTCACCGCCGGGAACTGGGCGGTGCCAGACATACACAGCGCCTTTCCCCAAGGCTTGGCCCCGCGCGGCCTTTGGCCATGAGGAGCCCCAGGCTGTGCAGGAGCAGCGCTGAGAACAGCGCACGGCTACGCCCGTTCGGACCGGGAGCATTGCGGCCATAAACTCTGGGATAACACAGCGACGCGGGCAAAGCTGCAGCGCAGACGGGTTCCAGCCCCGCCGGCTCTNGGCCGGGCCCGGCGAGAGAACTTTGCCCCTGTGGTCAGAGCTCCGTGCCTTGGCCCTCCCGAGCGGCCTGTCCGCACCATCGCGGTCAGGGTCTGGCTTTCATTTCTTAAGGCCGAAACGAAGAGAGCCCCAGGCTCGATGTGTGCGGTCCGTAGGCCGAGTCTCCTGGGCTGGCTGGAAAGGCCCACAACATCCACCTGTTGGCAGAAGAGCTCCTGGGAGAGCTGTGCTACTGTAATTTGTGCCCCAGGGAATGTTTTGAATGTTTATGTATGTTAAAGCAGAAGCCATTATTTTGTAAATTATCTGCAGTGCGTAAAATACATTTTTGAATATTACTGTTTCAGTGTTGTACAGCAGGGTTATTTAGAGTTTTATTAAAAGAATGCTTTCAGGACAAATAGCTGCCTTGAGTTTTCTATGAATTACTTTTTTTGTGTGTGTGAAATTTTAACAGAATTACCAAAAACTACTTTTCTGGAAGCTGGATTTTGGATAACATTTTATTCTGCAAAATATTACAGAATAAAGTGTCTCAAATATTTTTGTGCCATTATTGCCTTGTTATGTTTTGCTCTTAATTCCTTGCTTGTTTCTGACAGTTGAGAGTATGGATTTTGTACTTAACACCGAAGAAACACTAGCCATATGAGTTATTTTGGGGCACATTTATCAACTGAGTACAAAGCAGCTGATTGTACTGTTTCACAGGGTCATGACTGCAGGTGTTTCCTGAATGGAGGCGTGGAAACAGCTCCGACTTAGTGCACAGCCTGCTGATTTTTCACTCTAATAATTTCACAGGTAGTTGAGTAAAAGATATAAGCATAATTTATAACTGTGTTACTTAGATATTTTTGAAGATTCTTGCAGATTTTTATATGTTCTCGCTGTTTAAAGTGGGCCATACCTTTGGAATGTATAGCTATTAGGGCTTTTAAATATCAGCACCTGAGTCTGCATTCTGTGTTCCATTTTATAAAGGGTTGGGTTCCATAGGTCAGTTCCATAGGTCTCAGTGTGAGAATTTCATTGCTGAGCAGTCCATTTTCTGTTTATACATTATTTATTGACGTGGTTTGTGTGTATGCACTGTCTCAGTATCCTCAGCTTATTAATCATCGCAACATTGTGTTGTGGTGATACATAAGGAAATCTATTAATCTCATTTGAAAGTATTAAAACGTTAATTTTTGGTAAGCAGCACAGATTTTACTGTGCGTATTCTGAGATGTCACACAGAACAAAATTCCAAAAATGGGTAGATGGGTTCAGAATCTGTACAAAAAGCTGATGTCATAGGTAATATGTGCTCTTAGAGGTAACAAGCAACTGCAGCTGGCAGATAACATAAGGATGTTATACAATAAGCACATTTACTAGCTGTAGCAAGTGATTTAAACACTACAGTGCTCACAAATGAGACGTTATTTCTTGGCACCTTTGAGATTAGGATCCATAGCCCTTTAAAAGGTAAATAAGCTCTTTTTTGCACTAAGGTAAAGAGGCAGCTTGGAATGGGGTTGAAAATATCCCTTGGGCAGGGAGACTGAATAAACCAGTGCACTGAGGGCATGTTGACAACAGGAACTAAGGCAGAACTATATTGTTAGGTTTGTAGAATTAAATGTATTCAACACCTGATAAACCTTGTGAAGGGTTTTTGCTTCAGGCATGACAGAGTGCCCCATAGTAAGTGGTTGGAACACATTCGATGCACTTCTAGATCATGTCTTCCAGGAAATTTGATCCAAAAATCAGTTAATGTGCTTTGAAATCTCTCCATTAATCAAAAGGTACGATAAGTGGAGACTATTGGAAGACTCACCTCAAAACTGCACTCCTAATCTGAACTGAGCTGTTCATATAGACAGAGTCTGGGAAGGTTGTTGTCTGAAACTGACCAATTGAGGAAACTGAGTCAGGAATACATGGTAACATTTGCTGTTCTCCAGGTTTACCTTACACTGGAAGCATCTTTGCACCTGAAATTTGCTACTTGCCTTTGAAGACAGATGTCTGTACTTTCTGGCAGCAAGCTTCTGTATTAAAAGCTGCTAACTACCTGTGATCCCTTGCAGTGTTGTAGAGGTTAAAGAACAGAAGAAGTTCCAGGAAAAGGAAGTAAAGAATGCATGGAGCCAAGACAAAGGTATTCAAGGACATCTCTGCTAAATGACAAGAACAACTGGGGTAAGATACTAGAACGAGCTGCTCATTAAGGTTATTGGATAATAGAGCTTGCACTTATGAAGCTACACCCTTGCTCACCTATCTCCACTCCTTCAAATTGTTTTCTCAATGCCTCTGTTCACATCTCCTTCTTGGATAAATGAAAGAGATGTTTTTTGAAAATGTGTTGTCAACATAGTTTTTAGCAAGCCAGTCTGGAGAGGAAAAATCAAAGCCCAGGCGGTCCATGTCTTCTAAGTGTTTAGGAAGAGAGGGGTATGAAAGATGGCAAGGTTATCTGTCCAAGCCTGAACCACTTGAACTTTTGAGGTTCAAAATTATTTATGTAAGGAGTAACAATAGACAGAAGTTTATGTAAAGATGTATTTAGACTTTCTGGCATTTCTCACAGCCGCAAGAAGTCCAGCATCTGTCTTTTTTTTTTTTTTACTTTCTCAAGCCCTTACTACTATGTCATATTTCTTATTTAGTAGTCCTCTGATCACTTTTATTACAGTAAAAATTGTATACTGCGCAGTTTATTGCTTTATTAACCTAAAATACATATTAACCAGCAGAATGCATGATGCTTATTGCTGAAGTGTATAAATCAGCAAGTAAACACAGGAAGATTGTTACATTACAAAGTGCATCTCATTGTCACGGTTTAGGAATGGTACTCTCCCATTTGGTGTTCCCACTGAAACCATGCACCACATCTCCCTTCCCCCGTGGATGGAGAGGAGAATAGGAGGCACAAAAGGTAAAGATAAGAACAGGTTGAGATAAGAACAATTTACTGGAAATAGCAGTGAGATACAAAACCGAACTGCAACAATATTAATGACAAAAGTCTATGAGAGAGAGGAGAGTGATTCACATGCAAATGCTCACCAAAGAGCCTCACCCAATCCAGCCACACCACCCTAACCTGAAGGAACCTCTGAACCTCATCCCATACTTCCCTCCACCCCAGCACAAACAGAGGTGGTACAGAATAACCTCTGGGTCTGGGCCATGCCCCTCCCGGCTACTGCAAACATTAACCAGAGGACTCACTTAGCATCTATTTTCTAGGCTGAAGTGTTATTTCTTATTAGTAATTATGAGTGTTTCACAGGTTTTTGTTTTTTAAATTGTTAATAAGAAACAATAATTTACCATTTGTTAATGATCCTTCATTTTAGAAATGCAAAGCAACTTGAATTTTCTGCCGGGATTTTGAGTGTGGAGGGCCTATGGGATGAGCATGATGTATTTGCAGCAAGCATCAAGCTGCATCAGCCGGGCAGCTGGCACTCCTGAGGCAGGGAAGAGGGCTGTGATCTGGGCAGGAGTGCTGGGCAAATGTGCATGTGCTTGGGTACCGAAGGGGTCTCGTGTGTGTGCCTGCACTAGTGACCTTTTGTCTCTGCCAGCCCAAGAGGAGGAAGGGATGTGGCTGCCTGTGCTCTGTGCTGGAGCTGGAGGGGGGTCTGAATGGAGACACTGTTGAAGGTGATGCCTCGTCTCTGGCACCGCGAGTGGCGAGTCAGTGTCCCGTGTGTGTGTCTGTAGGACACGTGTTCAGCCTCGCTGCTGGCTGGGCCTGCACATGGGCAGGTAGTGGTCTTCTGCCCCTGCCTGGGCAGGGACCCTACGTCCCCAGGCATGACCCTGGGCTCCAGCAGCAGGGCAGGAGGGCTCCTGGAGCGACAACAAGTGACAGGCCTTCCTAACAACCTCTAACATTTTGTAGCCATAAAAGGACTTTTTCTTTTCCCTTTATGGTGGCTTATTTTATGTAAAACTTTTTGTTGAGGAGCGTTATAGAATGTTTTCAGAAAACCAAATAACCTGAAGATCAACTGTAGTCCGTTACTTTTGTGTCTGCCAACTCCTTGGGAGGTCTCCAGTAGTTCTCTGAGCCCTGACTTCTCTTTTACCAAGATTATACTTTCTAATGTATCACATATTCCAAGTCTGTCTGCATTACTGTAGACAAGTCTGCAGTTTTGTGGACTTTCAAAAAGTAGTATTTTCAAAAACGTTGAAAATGTTTATCACTTTCAAGTCTATCCATGCATGGGAGGCTTAAAGAAAATATCATATTGGCTCTACATATTCTCTTCCTCCTCTTGGCCCTTAAAAAAAGAATTCTTTCTTGGCGTTTAAAAAAAAGAGTTCTTTTTAGCATCTATGCTTTTTGCAAATCAACTCCTTTTTGGCCTGCCTTACTGTGCTTTCATGCTTAACCTGCCAAATTTTGAGATCCTTATAATTTACTCATTTGAACACAACTTTAACCTATCAAAATATTGCTCCCTGTTTGTAGCTACTGCCGTTTTCATTCTGTCTAGTTATACTGACTTCCTTTTGCCATTTCTCAGGCCCTTCTGAGAAACATGAATATATACAAAGATGATCTGCTGTCTCTCAAAGTGGTCTCCTTACATAGCCTTCTATCTGAATAACTGTCTTGTAGTTTTTAGCACTATTCTAACCTTTTGAATTATTTTTAGAAAGTTTTCTATTTTATTTTAGTGTATTTTTAGGTTATGCCTTGGTTCTGCTAGTCAGAACCAAGTCAAAAGTTACTTCTTCTCCTGAAGGATTCTACACTAACTTCTTAATGTTATATGTTATTTTTATATTTAAAAAGAACCATAACAATCATAATTTTATATTGGTCAATGAAGCCTAATGAAAAGAAAGAAAAAATTTTGCTAGAGTGCATGTGAGTGTTTTTTCTTGCCAGAACCTGGAAGTGGTGTGTAAGCAAAACCTTATCTCTGGTTGTAAGTCATAGCCCTACATATATATATCTACAAATATATACATGTTCTGTTAAATATAACATATGCTCTATGATATACATAGAGTATATATGTTAAATACAAAACATAGTGAATAAGATAAATATGGTATTATATAATATGTATAATATATATACAATAATATAGACACTGTATATGCTGTGTATGATATATAATATAGTGTATATATTGTATATCTGGTATGTGATATCTATATATCTGATATATTTGTTTGTAGAACAGGCTAGACTATTACCTATGTTTTTTACTTTTGAGATTCCAATGTTTATTCTTGAACATCGGCTATATAGAGATACATTCCTCTGCACAAGGGGAACAGAAGAACAATATTGAAGCTACCCTGAGAATGCTATTTTGGCTCTGACTCCCAAATCTGGTCATACCCTGCTGCTGTTAGGTTGCTGTGCCTTATCAGAACAAGCCAGAAAGCCTTAACACACTTCCTCCCTTCTTACAAAGCTGTCCTATGCTGCTTTTTTCATGTTTGACTCAGTCTTAGACACAAGAAGCTCTTTCTTCTGTAGGTCAGGTTGTCTTAATTTTTCTCCTCATCATCATCTCTGAGATGAAATAAGGATTTCTTCTTGGATAGCAATGTGTGTTTTCCCTTTTCCACATGTGGAGTTTACCCTTGGGATCCATTTCCTGGAACACAGACAGGCATCTTGGGTAGCCAGGCTAAGTACGCAGCTTAAGAGCATAGCAGTACAAGATTAAGAAAGAATCTCATTAAATTTGCAGACTGCAAGCAGTGCACAGAATCATAAACCTCTGCCGAGGTAATATTCTGATGAAGTGGGATGAATGGAGGAAGCAAGTACTTATTTTAAAATATTAAAACCAAACCAAACTTAAAAGTATAAATTCTCACCATTTAATGG
>VWZD01009101.1:286383-355971 GCA_013396695.1 Sakesphorus luctuosus | reverse complement strand
GGGCGGAGCGGGGCCGGGGCCGGGCGGCAGGTGCGCGGTCTGGGCCGGGCCGGGGGCCGCGGGCTGCTCAGAGCGGTGTGCGGGGCCGTGTGCGGGGCCGGGGCCGGGGCCGCCGCGCGGCTCGGGTGTCTCTGGGCTGCCGGTGTTTGGGACGCGGCAGCTCCGGGGCCCCGGGGGCAGCGCCCTGGCAGGTCCCGCAGCCGCCGCCCGGGAAGGTCAGCGGGGGCAGAACTTCATCTGGGTGTCGGGCTCTGCTTTAACTGCTCCTTGGAGGGTGATGTATTTACGACAGCCGAGACGGCGTTTGCAAAGCTGCTTAGCCTGTTCGAAGGTGTTGCTACAAAACCGATTTCCCCTTCCAGTGTGCGCGAGATTTCCATGGCAAAACAAACGCGCAGGATGAGCAAAGCCCCTTAGAGCGGGGCTGCAGCTCCGGGAGCGCCCAAGGCCGCCTGCGATGGGCCGAGTTACACGAGGGGCTGAGCACGGCTGGGCAGAGCAGTCTCTGCCTCGGTGTCACAGACATGCTGGGTGGCGTGTTTACACCTTAGAAAACTGTTTTCCAATTCATGGCCACCTTGATCTGACTAAAGGAAAATCCATGGCTTGGCTTCCTTCAGAAAAAGAAAACGTGGAACAAAAATCTTTAGGGAGGGAGAACAAGCCACAGAGAAAGAGTGTTTCAAAGGTTTAAATTGGTGAGTCTGAAATCATTTAACTTCTGAGAGAACCTATTTCTATGCCTATGGAATTCAAATGGTTTTGTAAGTTGCTGCAGGGAGAGTAGGCCTGGGGCCATAGCTATTTAGCACTGTTGGTAGAAAGAGGTGTGGAAGTATTATTCTGAAAGAACAACAGGAACACAGTATTCAAGAAAGGGAAAATACCTTTTGAATAGAGCTCAGTAAGTGCTATGTATGCTTCCTTACTTGTCATTTGTAAGCAAGAGCACTCAGTTAAGAAAGTCATGACAGGCTATACCAAGTGCTGTATTGTCATAATGCAATCATTTTTCAACTTCATTGCCAAAGCATGTTACAAGAGTAAGAAAGGGTGATTTTTTTTTTAATTCAACTTCATGGAGGAGGGCAACATTTTTAAGAATTATTCTGACTAGAATTTTTGCTATTTGAGCTGTTTCATTGAAGTGTTTACTTCCTTTTATCTCATTTGCACATGTGTACTTTGTTAATGGTAGTGTGTATTGTGTTACTACATTTGCAGAAATCTTGAGCAATTACTCTAGTCTTGTGTTGGGAGGCAAGGTTCTTTCCCATGTTAGATCACATAAAGTCAAGGATTTACAAAATGGAAAGTGCAGCGTTTTCAACTTGAGCATATATAATATAGTTTTCCTTTTTAAATTAGGGTGCTATAATAGTTATTCTCTTGACTGTTTTTTTTTGCCAGTAACAGGTTATTTGTTAGCCTGCAGGTATATTTTTTCAGAGCTATTGATGTCCTAAACTTCTCTCCTTCAAATCTCAAGGATTCCTCAGAGCTGCAGCATTTATAAATGACAAATTCTTCGCAAAGTTTTGGTCTTTTAACTTGTGGCAACCAGTCCATGGTTGACAGGTGAGATCTTTATTTTTTAACCAAAGTAGTACTTTTCTTTCATGTGACTGCAGTATTAAGTGCTGTCATGTGACGGTTGAAATCAATGGTAAAATTATTTTTTAGTTCATTGCAGAACCAGACTCTTAACAGTGATTGTACCATAAGCAATTTCCTGTAGCAAGGAATTGCAGTTCAGTTGTTACCTTACAAATGCAGACTGAAGGACAGATGGATGATGATATCCTTAAAAAAAGTTTTATCACTGTTTTAAGAAACGTTGAGAAGTATATGAAAGCCCAGTTTTGTTACTCCCAGCTCAAATTCGTCTAGCATTTTTATATCTGCATGTTTAGATACTTTTTTCTTTAGCCAGTAATGGGTGCAACCAAAATTTGAATCTATAATTGGGATTCCTAGTTACTGTTGTGAAGTGATCATGCCAGGTTTCTCCTGAGAAGAATTCTACCTGTTTATGTTCCCAAGTTGGAGAAGTTCTTCTGTTTCCCTTGGGAGAGTTTTTGAGGAGTTATGATACTTTGTATCAAGATCTTATTTCCTGTCATTTGGTCTGCAATTCCCTTTCTTAATTTTTTCCAGTTACACATATGTACCATGCCGGAAGGACATCCTAAATCTGAGGAAAATGGGCTATTTAGCCACAGCAGTGTCATATGATGTGGAGGGTGTTGGTTGTTGTGACACTATTGCATATAAAGTCTCCTTAGCTCATACTGGTAAATCCTTGCGTATCATGGCATGTAGTTCATTTTGCATTCTGAGACTGAGGTTTTGTACCAGTGGGATATGTTCCTATCAAAAATGAAACTCAATTTAACACTTTATTAATATTTTAATATACTCATAAGTGTTGGAAGTAGGTGAATCTCACATTCAGGTGGCTTAAACTTTTCTTTCTCTGGCATAAATCTGGTCCACTTTACTTAAGCTTTGCAGAGCATGTTTTAGGTGGGATAAATCATTTACTCTTTGAGGGCATCTGCTGAGCCTAGGTACAGAGCCTGGTTTTGCTAACATTCTAGTTTTACGTAAAAGAATTCACTATGGAATTAATTTGGGGTCCTGGGAACAAAACCAGAGCATTTTAAAAGCAGCACTTCGGAGTATGTTCCCTGTTGTTTTTTACTGCAGATAGGTCTCTTTGAGTGAGAACTTCTCTCAGCATGCTACTTCCTCCTTTGCTGGTTTTGTGATAATGTCTTCAACAACATCCTTGCCCCAAGAGTTACAATCAGTGATTCAGTGTTGAAGTGGAAAGCATTAATGAATGGTGGTTGTACTGAAACCACTGCTATTTAGTATCTACATCAACAAAATAGTCAGAGGGAGCAAGCACACCCTCAGCAAGGTTGTAGATCACACCAAGGTGAGTGGTGTAATTGATACTCTAAAAGGAAGGAGTGCCATACAGCTGGGCCATGACAGGTTTGAGGACCTGCAAGCCTCTTGACAAGCAATGCCAAGTGCAAGGTCCAGGGTAAGGACCTGGGTCAGGGCAATCCCTCTTATCAGAACAAGCTGAGGGTTGAGTGGTTTGAGAGCAGCCCTGCAGAGAAGGACTTGGGGTTATTGATGGATGAAAAATTGGGCATCACCTGGCAGTGGGCACTTGCAGCCCATAAAACCAGTTGTGTCCAGGTCTGCATCAAAAGAGTTGACAGCAGGTCGAAGGAGGTAATTCTGCCCCTTTACTCCACTGTGGTGAGACCCCACCTGGAGGTACTGCATCTGTTTCCAGTGTTCCCAACAAAAGAAAGACACGGATCTGTTGGAGCAGGTCCAGAGGAGGTCCATGAGGATGATTAGAGGGATGGAGCACCTCTCCTAGAAAAAAGACTGAAAGAGTTGGGATTGTTGAATGTGGAGAAGAGAATGCTCTGTGGAGACTTCATTGTATAAAGGGAGTTTATAAAAAAGATAAATATTGTTTTTCTTTTCTTTTTTAACTGACGCTTCTATTGACAGGACAGTGGGCAATGATTTTTAGTTGAAAGAGGGTTTAAGTTGGCCATAGGGAAGAAATATTTTACCACAAGAGTCATTAGATGCTGGCACAGGTTGCCCAGAGAAGCTGTGGCTGCCTCATCCCTAGAAGTGTCCTAGGCTGGGTTGGACGGTGGTTGGAGCAACCTGGGACAGTGGGAGGTGTCCCTGCCCATGGCAGGGGGTTAAGTAAGATGAGCTTTAAAGTCCCTTCCAACCCAGGCCATTCTGTGATTCTAGGAAAATAAGAAAAAGTGCTGCATACCAGAAACAGTTTGGTCAGTAAGTGAATAGGCGATAAAATTGGTAGGATTTAGTCACTACAATTTTTGTCACCTGGTATGGTCTAGTACTTCTTTGTATTTCTTGAGCTAAAGTAATTCCTCCAGTTTCCAGTCCAGTTAAGATTCTAGAGTATCTGAAAGCATCCAGGCTCTAATTTGTTATCCTTTAATGTCTGAGTGTTGTACATCTTCTGGCTTATTGACTTAAGCTGAGCCATTCTTGGGCATAAGGAGTTGCTCAGCCACGAACAAGGGTGACGTAAGTAGAACATCTGTAGAAAAGGAGATGAATGTAACTGTTAAGCATAGTTATATGCTATTGAGTTGATTGTAGAAATTCAGTGCTGTCCACATGCCCATACAAATTATGGGGAACTTTTCACAGCAGGGCATGGAATACACCTGACTGTTCTTCTACCTGAGGAATATTTGCATGTTTCCAGGCTCGTTCCACATAAGTGAAATCATCTTTTCCCTCCTCGATTGTGCTGAAGAGAGCTACAGCAAGTGACTGTACTCCTTGAGGGTACTCTGTTGAGCAGTCACTTTGAAGTCAAAGCTCTTCTGTTTTGCTAAAACCTGAAATGATGCCGTTGATTGACCTCTGACAGCTGCCAAGACAAGGAAGTTTTGCCTAAAGTGATCATCTCCCTGAAGAGGACCACTGGCTAAGGTTCCCAAAAAATGTTTTGTGGGTTACTTCTCCAGCAGGAAGTCCCATGGCTGTATCTATTTTTAACCAGTAGATAATCTGGTAAAATAAATGGTTTAGGGTGTACTTCTGATGTGGTGAGGGTGGGAACCCATTTGTGCCTTGGGAGCATATTTCACCAGAAGGAGGAGCTCTAACATGGGTGGGCCAGGATACCACTTAATTATCTCTTCTGCACAGCTGATTAGATATATATATAAGAAAGTGAGTATCTAATGCATGCAGAACATCTAGACTACTTATTATATAAGATTATTTGTACTGGATGTTAGAGTAAAACTAAATGGTTTTTTTCATCACTTGTATTTTTCTACAAGAGTCAGAATTTCTTAGCTAAAAACTAGCTAAGTTTAGGAAAATACAGTGTTTATTTTTAGATTCTCCCCCAGCAGAATGATAAATAGTTCCTATGCTGTTGCTTTGCTTTGTTTGACAAAAGGCAGTGAGCTGTGTCTGTGAATACCCCTTTTTTTGGGTTTCACTACAATGCAATATCTGTGCTGGATCTAGGCAACTGCTGTAAACAGGGAGATGATGTCTTGAACTGTTGTAGTATTTACCCCCATAAGTAATTTAAAGGTTTGAGTAGGACTTGTGAGCTAATAAAGTGCTTTCATACACATATATAGATATATATGTTTAGGTAAATTTGTATATAGTATGTACATATGTATATATTTCCGTGTTAGCATTTTTCTGGCGTCTGTCCAGGTCCCTACTACACCTAGAGAAAGTGTCACTAACAGAAGTATTATAACTAGGAATGCATAATTTCCTTTGGAAAGCAAGTAATATAATCTGTGCATACATTGTATTTCTATTTATGTAGTTCATGCAGAAGAGATCCTTGCTAATTTATGCTGATGGGCTCATCACAAGTGACC
Organism: Sakesphorus luctuosus; assembly: GCA_013396695.1. Taxonomy (NCBI): domain Eukaryota; kingdom Metazoa; phylum Chordata; class Aves; order Passeriformes; family Thamnophilidae; genus Sakesphorus; species Sakesphorus luctuosus. The sequence continues at coordinate 350,530 of VWZD01009101.1, read as the reverse complement.
GAGTGTTGTGGCAAGAGCCATGTGACACCAGTCCACGAGCCACTCTGCTGGGTCTCCAGCCTGAGGGAAAACATCCATCTCAGCAGCTGTCTGGAGGCTTATTTTGGAATTGTAGGGAAAATAATGAAAAGAGCTCAGCTACTGAAAACTGCTGGCTTTTTCTTCTGATCCCTTCATAATGAAGGATTTTCCTTTCAACTGAGGGAATCAAAAATCTGTAGGTAGTGAATGACTCATTTGGTATATTGACAAGCAAAGTAGGAAGAGAAATCAATGAAAGTTTCTTAAAAAGTGGAACTAACCCTAAATCAAGTGAATCTGTAAATGGGAGTGGTAAATAAGTAAACACAAGCCCACGAGACTTCTAAGCCAACAGCTCTTAATGAAGTTGTATAGTACACTGGAAATGTGGCAGAAGGAAATAAACCCCCCAGCTGCCAAGAGCTCTTTTCCAAGACTCTTCCCTGTCATCTGTAACCACTTCCAGAAAAAGATACGTGAGGAAACCTATGAACGTTGTTTATTTATGCTCTATCTTACTCAAAGGTGTAAGAAAAGTAGAGTAAGAAAGGACAGCACAATAAAGGAGCAGTCTGGGAAAGTTTCTTTTCTCCCTGCAGAGTGACTTTTGGGGGATGTGGATGGTCAATTAATGTTTTTTTTGTCACCTGTTTTTTGACTTGTTTTAAGCTTTTGGGTCAGTTCAGTTAGTGGGATCAGTTAGTGATAGTATTACACTTAATGTGAAAATAAAAATCCATTAGATTTGGCTAATCCTAATGGGACTGCACTAAACTATGTTGTCTCTAACCATTTCCTTTCACATTTAAGGGCAAAGTATCATAGTTATATGTCTGAACCAAAGCTTTACAATTATCATCTGTAAAGGGCACCTTGCAGTGAATTTCCTTTAAAGTATTGAATTTGCCTCTAAGGTAAGAAGTCAAAGTTGTCCAGATAAACAAGGGCAACCTAATGACAGTGGTTCTTCATACAGAGTGCTATGTATTTTTAAAGATTCTCTTGTTTATGGGTGAAATTCTTCTTCTAGCCTATATAATAAGTGAAACTGGAACAGGCAGTGGGTTCTGTACCCGCTGTGTGACGCAAGAGCCTTCCTGGAGCACTGGTGGAAGAGGGTGACTGGTCTGTCTGTGCAGCTGAGCTTTCCTGGCTCCCTCAAGCATGTTTGGGCTGTCCTGTCTGCTCCTCCTCTCACACAGACCTGATGAACACCCCCAGACCCTTAGCAGAGCTGGGCACCATCTTAAAATGGATTTTCTTGATGTTAGTGCACTTGAATTTTGACATCAGTCATGATTAGTGTAATAAAGGGCAAAGCCACGTGTGTGTCTGCTTTGTGAATGCAGGATTGTGTGTTGAACACGATTCCTCTTAACAGCTCAGGCTGGGAATGCATTTCACCTGCGGCCTCACCTCACCTTTCTTAAAGATGGGTGAAAGCTAAATATTTTATTAGAAGACTAAAACACGTACTTACATTTTTGTGGGCTATGTTTACATTTAATGACAACTACATATTACGATGTCTTTTTTGGCTGCTTTAGCTGCACTACAAAAGCTGTGGCAAGTTACATTGTGGTTACTCACAGCTGCTGCCAGACTGTTTGACACAATCCTTCAACCAAATGCTGCTAATGTTACTAGTGTAGATGTTTCTAAATAATTGTGAGATTGCATTCTTGCAAGGATAAATAAAGTTTACAAAAATAATTAGTATAGATGTCAAGTCCTTGTACTATGGCTCTTGTCATTACAGCATCTATTTTGATATTTGTGACTGCTCCATCTGAAGTGTCTGCTTTGTCTCATTATTGTCTGTCTGTTCTATCAATCTCTTTGTTACAAAGTAAGTTTTGGTTCGAAGTACAGTCTTTGTTTATCACTCCATTGTTTTCATCTCTTTTAGAGGAATTTTATGAATTTTCTTACCCATCCTCACTGTATTGGTTTCAACTTTACAAATCTGACCTACAGCAAAAGAAACATGAGTGAAGGGCAAGGAATTTAGTGCTTTCTTCTGTGTTACATTTGCATTGTGTTTCACCATCAGACCCTTTTTTAAAAAAGGTAATTACAGATTGCCAAAATAGAATTGTACAGGATGAATTTGTACTTGTCTTCCAGATGTGAATTCTCTGTAATGCAAGATGGTCCCCGGAAGCAAACCTACCATTTTCTTTTAGCAAAGCCTCAGTAGTGATAAACATTGATCACGAAGCTGTTGGAGGGCATTTTGTTTATTTGTTTTGCAACTTTCATAGAACTGGGTAGAAAGCACTTTGCAGCAGATTTTCTATACAGTTGAAAGTTAATTGCAAATCTTTTTGAAATCTTTGCTGAGTTAACGTGTTGAGTCTGTAATAAAAGAAACATTTTGGCTATGAGAAGATCTTCCTCTGGAAGTACTGAGTGAGAGATCTGTTGCCATGGTCTGTCACATTAGGAAAAAAGATCAGGAAATACTTATTTAGTAAAGGAAGGTTCTTGTTTTCATCAGTTAGGTTTTCATGACTTGCATGTTGCTCAAGATGGGAAAACTGTAGAATGTGAGAGAAGTTGTTGACACTTCAGGACCATTTTCTGGTAGCACTTGAAGCAACTCTAAGTGTAATTGTATGGATACAATGTCAGAGTATCCCAGAAATAATAGGTCTTAATACCTAATGATCAAACTCTGTTTGGCTGGATGTATTTATTGCTGGTGGTGCACTGTGCCAATCAACTGAAATGCTTCTAACACTGCCAATACCAGTAGGATGGAATGTGCACCATGGGTCAGATTTTTGCTTGAATTCTCTAGTGAGTGGGAATTATTTAAAGAGAGGGCAGGAATCCAGTGCTATCTTTTTTTAAAATTTTATTTAAGTCTGTGATGGCTTTTATATGTATTGTGAAAATACATAATTGCTTCAGTGTTCCATCTCAAGTTGGATAATTGAAGTAGGGTGTAGCAGGGTAGATGTCCCTCATAGTGAGGGAAATGAGGACCATGTCTGGACATAAAATAACCAACATAGCTACAAGTGTTTTGCAAAACTTTAGAGGTCGTTGGCAAACTGATTTAGTTTTCCTATTTCCAGGTAATTTTTTTCCCTTCAGGCAAGTTCATTAGTGTGTTCCCTAAAGCATTCAAGATATATATGAACTGTCATCTTAAACTGCATTTTGTCAGTACATGCTCTTTATGTATATGGTTCTGTCTTTATATGCATTCAGGAAGCATTTCATTAGTGCATTATCCAGAATCAAGTAATAACTTACTGTAACTATCCAATTCTCATTTATACACAGTTTACTAAGGTTATTGTTTGACTTATTTAGCTTCAATTGGTAGGAATATATTATTCAGTTAGAAAATATTTAGATGCATTAAAAGAAACCATTGCTGATCGTTAAGATTCAAGAAACAATTCTTTGTAAGTCTTTGTAATCGGAATTGTATCTTCAAAACATACTTGGATTTGAGCTTCTTTTAATTTACACTGTTCTTAATTACAAAATTGCTGTGCTTTAGATTCAAAACTTTGATTCAGAAATTGATTTTTTTAATAGTTTATTCCATTTCTCAGCTGTCAAGGTAACTCAAGTCTAATTTTGACTTAATGCCCTTAGGTTGCCAACTAAATATAACTTGTGGTAGACTTGTTTTTAGTGAAGGACATATGGATAAATCTGCTGCTGTTCTTGAATACCTCACTGGGCTTGTAAACTCTTCTATATTGACATTACAGTTTCTTTTTCGACGTACCCAACTGCATCATCTCATTCCTGTCTCCCTTGCCTACCTGATTGGGTGTTTCCATTTCCACTTGCTTTGAAGTTCACCCATCTATTTTTTTTCTTTCCTTACTCTCCCCCCCCCCAAATGTTTTTTGTTCTACTTAATCATTAATCAAGCTCCATTAATTGCAATTTAGTGGGAGATCTAGTATTGTATCTTTTAAGTCAAAGGACAAATATTGCTATTGCTGCATTAACAGGAAAGGAAATGTGGAAAGCTGAAAACATTTGAATTCTTAAAACATTTGATCAGTCCTATTTTAAGTGCAGTAAGATTTGAAAAACAAACAAAAAACTTGCACCAAACCAAAAAAAACACAGTCCTGCCATCCTGGGAGCAGCCGTCATGAAAAGAGAAACAGCTATTTCACAGAACAGAGACTTTCCTAGCAATAACTTTAGTCTTGTTTAGGTGACTGGGAAATCTGAATGGACAAACCCTTGCAATTGTTTCACAGTGTGCAATTTTACTACTGGCAGCATGAATTATACCTTTCCTGAAGGCTGCTGAAAATACAGTTTCCTAAGGCTTAGCCTCATTTCGTGCATAGGTGTTGTGCTCACATGGACTTTGAGGGCTACAGATACTGTCCAAAATTTCTGGATGCCTGTAGTTGGGCACTTCTGCCTTCTGTGTTCCACTTCAGAAATCCCCAGCACGAGCCCAGCTTCAAACGCCCTTCCCAGTGCCGTGATGATGGAGCACGTCAGGACAGGGAATGGGAACCCTATTTGGATGGTGATCCCTGTGTATTGCACTTCCTGTAGAGTGCTTGTGTTGTGGTTTCCAAACATGGCTGTATCACTATGCTAAACCCGTGGAATGGCAAATATATTCAAATAAGTAAACTTGATATTGAACATTAAACCCTCCTGCTGTGGAATATCTCAAGGAACCTGGTCATACAGTAGTGAACTCTGATACTAATGGAATTGTGACCATCCCACAGGCAAAAATAATTCCCTTCTGATTCCAGACCAGCTCTCCACATTGAAAATGTGTAAAACATTTTTAAGGTTGAGCAGAATGGAAACCTGTTGTTCAGGAGCAGTCCTGTTTCATATGTGGCAGTAGAATGACAATTAAAATGTGTTTAAGAAGAGAAGGGAGAATAACTTGAGCTTCAGGATGGACGATTATTTACGGACGTGTGAACTAGGACATGATAGTTGAAGGACATACTGTACAGAACAAAACAGATGACATGGCCTGGAACATTGGAGGTCTCAGATTATTGAAATATAGTTTATGAATCTTGGCACATGTTCTGCTTATTTTTTTAGTGAAAAGAATTCCATGGAGATCTGCTTATTACTAAGGGATTGCTCTCTTAACAGAACAGTCATTTCTGCTCATCTAGAAAGGGTTATTAGTTTACTAACAGTCTTATTACCTAGGAATAGAACCTGGCTCAAAGATGGCAGACCAACTTGGCATAACATGTAGTGCCTTTAGAAGTCTATAGAAACAGAAACCATCAGTAATCACAGTTCCATTCTTTTGTCTGAGAACACATTTGGCTTTGTATAAAGCCAAGCTTTTGATTCCAGAGGATTTTCTTTTAATGACAACAAAATAGAGAATATAGTGGAAGTCTGTTTTTATTAATAAGTAGGAAAAACTTGGAATGAAGGGTCACTTCTGACCATTTTTAAGCAACTGTAAGGGATTTATTTACTCAAATAATTTCTTAAATTACATCACCTTTGTTATCATTTTGTGAATATATTCACTGTTCCAGATACACAGAGCCATTGTTAACTATGCTAAGACTGCAGAGCACATCCTACAGTAACTGGCAGAAGTCTCAGAAATGAAGGCAAAATAAATGAAAATGTGTCTGCCCATTAAATAATGGATCTAGTGAACATAGCCTTACAAACTCTACTTGTAACTGCATATCTAATGGTTTAAAACAACCACGAAGAGTGGGGGATTTGTCCCTTATACCAGTGTGCTATACAGAGACAGTACAGAAAGGCCAGCATTCATAATGTTACATCTTATAGACAGTGTTACATAGACATAAATTTTGACCTCTGTTAAAGCAGCAATAGTCATAACTCACCAAATCCCCATCTGAATAGTTTCCTTTATATAATTCTTTTTTTTTTTTTGCCCCCTAAAGAGTGTCTCCATAAGGTGTGTGTATCTATACAGAGAACAGCCAGGGAATTAGCAAGTGCCTATGGATAAAGCTTTTTACTCTTATCTGTGAGTCACTCATTTTGTGGACAAACCTATATGCCTAACATTGTAATCATCCTAAAGCATAGCCAGTTATTTTTGTATTCAAATATCATACCAGATACTTGTAATCGAGTGCAAAGGTTGGTCGTGTATGTGGGCAGTTAGACTTTCACTGAAACTGCAGGTGCACGGTTCAAACAGTGCCCTTTGTAAAGGGAAAATAAAACATTTTCTAGTTTTGGAAATGTTTTAAACTATCAACATACTTGTGATGTGTTAAATTGTCCAGCCTTATGTAGTGTAAGTTACCAGCTGCTGTTCTGCATACATGATCTATTGGTATTTCAGCAATGTTTGGGTAAAACAACCTTTCAGATTTTTGTGGAGAGTATTCTTCTAAGAGAAAATGTTTCAATAGTGTTAAATACTCTTGAATTTCTGTCATGTTGTTCTTTAGAAAAAATTAATGAGTCACTCTATGTAACCATCCTGCTGCCAGATCTTGATTTGCCTTGGGAGCTGGGCATGAGTGCTGGGCCTTGGGCTGGCAGGACAGGCCGGCTCAGTGGGACCAGCGGGGCCACGGCTGCTCTGGGCTGGGCTGGGTTTGGCTCCGGGCAGGGCTGGGCAGGGCTGGACAAGGCAGGGCAGGGCAGGACAGGGCAGCACTTGGGCATTGCTCTCTGGGCCCGGTCGGCCCTGTCCAGGGCTGACGGAGCCGTGCGGGGCTGCAGCTGGTGCTCAGTAGTGATGGGCTCTGGCACTTCTCTGAACCAGCTGGGCACCAAAAAGGGGCTGCCTGAGGTGTAGAGCTTAGCTAGGGCAGAAAATGCCTTGCTCTGCTTTCAGTTCCTCAGTCTCTCTGAGCAAAAGAACAGTTTTATTTCAGATATGAAATCCAAGGAGGATGGTGATGACACCCACAGAAAGCGTGTCGCAACAGTTTGCCATACAATAATGACATCCAAAGACTTACTAAAGAAATGAATTAAAATGTTACTAAATTTTCCAGATGGTTTTCTGTTCTCTGTTGTAATTGGCCATCATAGCCGGTGCAGTTTTCACACCAGATTCTTGTAGACTGGAGGGCTAAGACTTTCCAAAAGCTGTGCATTTAATGGCTAGAGTCAGTTTTCCAGAGACTTTGTGCTACTTGGTACCTTATAGATTTGTGTTCCCTTTCCCCCAGAATAAAGGGCTGTGGTAGTGGATATTTTTGTATTCTGTTGAAAAGCAAAGGTTGAAAGACAGTAGTTTGTTGAGTGGATTGAGATGTCTGGGTTGCAATTTAAAAAAAAAATAGTAATTTCTGAGTGTTATTCTAAAAAGTAGAACTTTATGTGTATAGTTATTTTAGAGATTACCCTCATGTGATTTGTCTGGTTTTGGACTGATCTACACTACAAAGTTCTTATTCAAATGCTTCTACTTTGATAGATGGGAAAACATAATTTGTAATGCCACTTCCAGTACTCCATTTGCACCTAAAAGAAATTTTGACTTTACTACATAGGTTTTAAATGGAAAGTTCTATATAGGCTATAATTCTTGTTTTCTAGTGGAAGTTTGTAAATATAAAAATTAATAGGGAATAAAAAACAACTTAAAATTACTATTTTATCTAAGTTCTTAACAGACAGTTTGAAAATCTATGAATTGTCTACATTTTGAAGTAATTAATCATACAGGACCAAGCTTCCATTTTACAGAAGATTACAGTAATTATCAAAGAATCCATTATACTTAAATATTTGTGAAATTTGAACCTTGTACTAAAGATAGAACCTTATGGGTTTGCCTTCTGAGAACTGGGTAAGTAATTGTGACTGAAAAATTTTGGAATTATGGAGCAGCTTGAGACACATGATAGCTATGTACATTTTATATTGGACATTTTACCAACATTAACATTAGCATTTTTGATGTCTAGCTTTCACAGAGAGTGTTAGCTCATTAGACAAATGCAGCCAACCAAGATTGGGCAGCCACTGGCCATGCTTAATTTAAATCAGCAACCATTAGAAAAGGCCTGGTATGCAGAGGAGGACAGATCTTCAAAATTACGCATTGCCATTTAAGGCTCTGATTACTGCAGTTTCAACGTGGTTTTGTGAATTAGACACTGGTTTATTCATAAGTTTGGGGGTGTGATTGTTCTCTTGCTCTCAAAGTAATTGAATGCATTTGTACAAGTAAAATAGTGGCAGATAGATGATGTACACAAGGCCCAGAATAATCCACCTTTTGTTTCCTCCACCTGGCATTTTTATATCTGAAAAATGTGTATAATTGCACTTTTTTCCCCTTATAGAAACAGTGTGCAGTGATTTAATTTTAATGGTAGATGCTGCAGATAATACTCTCTTTCTGAGGTTATGAAAGTATTATTTTAATGATTTATAGAAAAGGTCTTGGTATGGTATCTGCATGCAGCATTTTAAAGCATAAGACAAACTAGAAGAGGTTGCAATGATATACAATGGTATAAAGCATTTGGGATTAGAGACTGCTGTAGCATCTGTCATTCTGGATCTGCTGCGGTAAAGCAGCCTAGAAACACAAACCTCTGGCATTTTCTGATCCTGGGTAGGAAGTATCTGATTAGTTAGTATCACTTCCTTTTTCCAATTAAACCATCATCAAAGACTTTATTTTAGATGCTGATTTTCCTAAAGCAGGAGAGTGTGTTTCAAGACCAAGAACCTTTTCTAGCTGGATTAATATGTAAAAATGTTGGGAAAATGAGATATTTAACAAAACAGTTACATCAAACATAACTATGTGATAGCAGCTTGCCTTGATCTGAAGTTCATCCAGTCCCACTTTGAAAAAATATCCCATGGAATAGTTGCGTTTGCAGAGAAGTGCTCTTCCCACACACTTTGTACCATTCCAGAGGCATCTTGGTGGCATTTCGGAAATTCCGTGAAACTTGTTGCTGCATTAGTCCTGGAACAAGAATAAGGAATGGAAGCTGGGAGACAAAAGAAGAGACAGAAATCCATGTCTAAAGAAGAATTTGGGAGGAACAGCTAATAGAGACATTGAAATGGAAGCCTTAATGAATGTGTTTGTGACCCAAACTGCTGGCAACCTACTGTTTGTTGTTTTGAGAAACATAAAACCTCCAGTAGCTACTGGTGTTCTTGGTCACATGGCAGAATTGTAGTTCAGTGGTAATTCAGTTGTAGTGCGTTAACCGGATACATTTTCAGTCGCCTTTATGTGGGTGGTAGTTTGTCTAAGAGCCTGTGCTGTCACTAATATCAGAAGAATGTTAGGTGTGGACCTTTAATTTGATCATGTCATGCTGGTCAAATAGATTTTGATGTTTTATCTAATGTTAAGTGAACATGGACAACATGTTAAGTGTAAAGTCACCACCAGGAAAGAAACATTGCGCAATTTTTGGACTAACCCGGTCGTCTGGGGTGTGATGTGTTGTCATTCACTTGTTTTGTGGCTGACACAGAGGGCCTCATGCTTCTTCAGATACATGACTAATTAGGATAATGCAGTGATACTAATTTTGATGCTTTTCATTCTTAGAGTCTGATTTAGTGCTTGTTTTTTTTAGCACAGTAGAAAAATGGTCACCCTTCTCCACTGATGTGTGGAGCGACCTCAGGATTCGCAGGCAATTCTCTTGGTGCTGGGTACATACACAGCGCACGTGGCCTGGGCTGCTTGGGAAGCAAAGGGGGCTGGATGATGGGTAAAACTCAGGCAGAAGTACATGGTACTTGGGTTTCCTTGAAATCTTTTTATACCCTGGCCTTCCACTGTTTTGTGGGGTTTTTCCCCCTCTTCCTTTATTCTGTCCTCCAGCAAGACTGGCAGTGATGGCACTTGGTTTGTGAGCAGTGCTGAATGCCCTCAGCTCTCACAGTCACTTTGAAATTTAGATTGAACGTGGATGGAAACTGACCTGCATGTAAAGATCTATGTCCTTGCAGTTATGTGAAGAAAGGGACACTTAAGTGATGAGGTGACTTGTTTGTCTCATCTGCCACCTCCTCTTTCCTCTTCACCCTTCCATTTTTTGCAAGTCGTGAGCCAGTATCAGTAGTACAGTGGCAGTACTGCATTCAGTTATCAGTCGTGTTCCAGCACTTTCCTTAGTTCACCAGAGTGCCCCACAAGACCAGTGAGTGCCTCCCTAGCTGGCCCCTTGAGCATTATGAGTTGTGGCAGAGCTCAGATAACCTGAGCAAAGGGGTCAGACAGTGATCACAATCTAAACCCCCATTGAATTTGCTTTTGCCTTTCCAGAAGAAAATGGGAATGTGATGAAGAACTGATGGAGAACTATAGGAGGCAAGGAATGTGTGGACATGGAACTGAGTTGGAAGACTTGTGCGGGAGTGATTAGAGAGTGTAGCTCACAGAGCATTTCAACACAGTATACATAATCTAGCCTGCAATTTAACATGGGATCAAGACATTAAAGCTCTAGTACAGATATTTAATGTGGTGATATTGTTGACTCATAGTTCAGTGTGGAGCATCTATTAACTGAGACTTTTATGCTCCACTTTTAAAAGTTAAACACAGTTATATTTAAAATCTGTCTGCATGAATGGCTTATATGAAATAAAAAAATCACACAACCTAGAGTCAGAAAAGTTTGTCTTCTTTGTGACTTAAAACTGGAAGTCCATGTGAGTTTTATTCATCCCCCTCACTAGCTTTTCTTGCTAAAGAACTAACAAACAGAAAGGCTCATACTGTCATGATAAAAGATATTTCAAAGACGGCTACCATTTAGTATGATTTATTACTCAAGAGAAATCATAAGTGTGCTTCTATTATAATTGCAATATATGTGTGCATGATCTCATAACAAACAAGTGATACCTGAATTTGTCAAAGAGAAAAAAACCTGTGCCTGTAAACCAGAGAGAAGGCTTATTGGAAGAGTTGTTTTTATATTAATGTCAAATGTTTGACTTTAAAGAGACTGCTTCAACACCTTTGTGTCTTACAGTAATACTGTATTATTTTATATTATTGGGATCAGGAACATTACATGTTACTTACAGTGTAGCTTAAGTTTGCCAAAAACCCAAAAACTTTAAATAAAATTAAATTTACTGCTAAACAGCAGTACATTCCAAACATTTATTTGGGTTCTTTGCAAAATTAAGACTGTAAACCTTGCAAAGATTAGGCTTTTATATATGTTCAAGCAGTTTTTGCTTCTGAGAGGGATAGATGAGTTGTGCAAGAACTTGTGTTGGGGGGTTTTTCCCTAATCCTAAACAGAATAGACAGGCAGAGGCATCAAAATCTTCATGTGAGTCTTTTAGGGAAACATAACTGGGATGAACCTCCTTCAGTCCTCACTGACCCCGAGCATTTGTTGGTAACCTGCTGGGTTGTCTTGTGCGCTCGCGTGTTTGAGCCCTGAACTGGCAGCGTGTGTCCGAGGGGGCATTACTGCTACTCATGCCTGTTAGAGGAATATTCTGAATTACCTCAGCTTACGAATGTGCTCCAGTAGAGGGGAGCAGCGCATGCATGTGCAGCCCCAATGCCTTGCTAGTAAAAACACTGTTTTTTTTAAAAAGCTAAACCTGTTCTAGTCACAGGCATTTGTAATAGCTGACCAAACAAAGAAGAAGAAACACATAGTTATCAATCTGGAAATAGCATTTTCTTAGAGTTGAGTAATATATTGCTGACCAAATCCATGTTAGTTAGTGAGGATCTGTGTTTAGCACTGTTTAGGGCCTTCTGTACCTGTACTGTTTGAGATTTCCTGAAGAAGCCTTTGACAGACATGAAAACTTGAGGGGGAGCACAGTGGAATCAGTCACTTGGCTTCTCTGCCATTCTTTTTTCTTGTATTTGCCCAGGGCTGACAGGAAGTCTTGTGAGGTAGTTAAGTAGGAGAGTTCAGTCAGTTGTTAATGTTTTGCAGGAGGTCAGCCTACAATCCTCATGGTATTACTTTTACCTTTATTTACTGACACAGGCTATATACTAAATAGCTCTTTCAGTAAACTTTAGAACATTGCTGCTAAGTTCTGTAATAACTAAATGGGCTGAGACTTCAAATCACAGGCATCATTGATGAACTATGAGATGATTCTTCTTTGTCAATGTGTACTACGCAGTGACAGCACTGACTTAAAACTTTATTATTGTCGTTCCAGTATATAGTTCAGGGCTGTCTTGTAAATTATTGTTGGAATGCATCTAGAAGTGCTCGTGTTTCTCATTACAGAACTCTACAATTGGTGTTTTAATCATATTCCACAGAGAATGGAAATATTTCATTCTGGTGATGATCACCACACAGAGATTCTGTTCCTTTGTGGCTTGAAAGGAGAGGTTGCCTCAGTTGCCTCAGGCTTTTGGGTTCACATTCTGACTATAATGTCTTGTACTTCGTTTCACTGTACAGGCATTGCAGTATCTAAAGTAACAATGCTGAGACTTTCTAGTGCTGACTCTTCTGCACTTTAGTGCTGTACAGACATATGAAAAGTACATTTCATTAAGAAAACAATGCAGTAAGTTATGACTACTTATACAGGTAAATTTTCCACTTGACAGGATTGGAAATTTGGTATACAGCAGGCAGTTTACATTTTAGACTTGCATGATTTGAACTTTGTGGGAACTGGTCATCTGCATGAGGAGGAAGGGTTTGGCCACCTCTGGCATGTAAAGCCTATTTACTGTCACAGGCTACAAAACTGTAGCCAACAATGTGATACCTCATTCTTAGCAAACCATCAGGGGTTTTTTTGGCCATATTGGCTTCCGTGCATGTATTTCATGACTGGTATTCAGGTGCAAATGTTTCCCTTTCTGCTTATATGCTAGGTTAATAGTGTAGGTTAATGCAAGCTGATAAGAGTAATTTGTGTTCAGACTGGCTCGGGTGGGTGGGAAAGGCACCGAGTGATAACTTTCTGTTCACAGAAAGGCCTACCTACTTTGGGAATTTCTGTTCTGATTGGAGAAGTTTGTGACAATCAGCTTTATTTTAAATTCTATTTAAATAGTATTTTCGTGTATCTGTGCTTGGTGGGAAAACTGTGCTAGCAACACAGGAGGTCACAGTTTCTCAGACAGCTTGCTCAAGTAATCCAGGTACAGTAACATGGAGAGAGATGAAGAAAACTACTATGGAAAACATGGTAATTACCTTGCTTTCTTATGACAATTCAAAGTGCCTGATGTAAACTTCACGTATTTCAACTGTGTTATTTCAGTTAACTTTAATGGACTTGGACCCAGCCTCAAATGGTTTTCTGTAACTTCTTCAATTATTAACAATATTCTAATTTTTTATGGCATGACATTTGTTAGTTTATTTAATTTGCCCATCAAAGGTAAATTTTACGTGTATATATAGTTGATTTTTATTTTAGGTGAGTAATTCAGAGTTGCCTTTTCAAATTATTACAGTGATTAAGTGTAACAATTAACTTCATATGCTGTTTGGAGTTAGAATTGATAAATGAAATATCTTGTGAGCTATTTCTTCTAATGACATACTTCAACACACAGAAGTTTCCTCTTATAAAGCAGCCTGTGGAATAGATCTGCCTCAACGGCAAAGAATTAATATGATCTCAGTTTTAAATCTTAGCAAAAAAATGTGTCAGTCATCCCTCACCACTGCTTTTTCCCATGTGCCTACCAAACTGCTAAAGATTGTAATGTGCCTTCTAAATACACTTGGGCTTTTGTAGCAAGGGAAGTGATTTGCTTTTACCAGGGGGTAGGTGGATACTGGGAGCATAAGTAATTCCCATATCAACCCCAAAGAATTTTCTGAATTTTTAAAGAATAGTAGTAATTAAGTAGGGAATTTGATATCTCATTTAGAAAAATGAGATTAAACAAACGGCATTTTTCTTCTGTTGTTCCATGAAACTGGTTACAGTTGTGTTCAGCTATGTCATGTTTTGGTAATTAATGTTTCAGGGATGCTACCAACTGCTTCTGACAGTGAATTTGAGTATATTTCTTGCTTAAAATGTTTTTATCTTTTCCTCCCATATTCTGTAATGGGTTTGTCCCAAGAGCTCAGTGCCAGAGCAGGCGGTGTGAGCAATGTGGCACTGCCACTCAAGAGCTCAGGGACAGGGAAAGCGGTGTGAGCAATGTGGCATTGCCACCCTGAGTGCACAGGCTGCTGGTGTGAGGAACATTCTTAAAAGCGTGGGATAATGAAAATTCCAATGTATATTTCAGTGTATATTTGTGTCCTGAAGGATTTTCTAATGCCTAATCTTAACTATCTTTTCTGTGAATGAAGTTACCTTCTCTGTGTCATAGAGGAAGCTGAGAACAACTGATCACTGTCAGTTGTGTATTGAAGTTCACAGTCATTTACTGCTTTTCTGTAGACCTTTTAGTTTCTTCTTTTTTATCAGTCCCTCTACTGTTTCCGGTTTGTTTGTATCTAGTGCCATGGTCTAGAAGTGGTTGTTCATCTGAAGCCTCACGTTGCCAGGCACAAGAACAGTAACTTCATGAGTCATGCTCACACTTCTTGAAGGAGTGGTTCTTTTTATGCAGGCTTTGCTTGACTGACTCATTCTCTGTTTGTAGTGTGCTATAATCCTTTAGGATTCTTCTCAACAGTGTTTTTGAAAGTAATTATTCTGGATGGATTTCTGAATGGAGTTTGTCTTTATAACTTTGGTTAGTTTACAAAAATCACTTTGAATTGTTGTTTATCAAAAGCCATTTGATTCTGTCTCCAGAAGTGTTTTAACGCTTGTCACCTGCATAGTTTCAAAGTGCTCATTCTACTTCATTGTTCTGATTTTTAAGGAAAACTTCGAATAGCTTTGGAGGGTAAGTTCCTCCGGTAGTGGGATTGAGCTAAGTACGAACGTTCAAGAGTGAGAACTTTGAGTCTTAATGGATGACTCAGTGGAAATGTTTGCCCTGAGAAGCATAGACTGTAAGAAAGAATTGTTAGGAACGGACTGAGGCCAGATAGAGTAATTTTAGAATTGTATAAATCACAGCCCGTATTTGTGGTGAATATCCTGTGCAGTTCTGGCCCTTCCTTTTTTTGCTGATCTATTGTAGCACTATAAAAGGTATCGAAAGGGAATGTAAGCATGACCAAAACTATGAAATGGCCTGTGTACAAGAATCATTTCAACAGACTAGGACATTTGAAGATAGACAATTAAGGAGGAATATAACAACTTGTAAAATTATTGGTAGCATGCCATGGTGCCACATTATGCAGTATAGTTATAAGCTGCTTGATTGCAAGTTTAAAACACACAAAAAGAGATAGTACTTCAATGGTTTGTTAATATGTAGTACTCTGTGATATAGGACATTTGCAGATTGTTAAAGTATATACAAGTTAAATAGAGATTTGTGAAATGAATTAGAAAGAAATCCACTCACGGCTAATAAATACAACGTTTAGTTAAGAAAAGTGAAGCTGCAAATCTCTGTAATCTCAGTTTTAGGGAAATACCATGATATTTCTCCTTGGATATGGCCCCTTGTAAGATACAGGGTATGGGTTCAGTGGATTTTTAATTTATGATCTGGTGTGGCTGTTCTTACGTGCCAGACTTGGGTCCTGCATGAGCAATGAACAGAGACTCACTCCAGTGTGCCTTAAGGCCAGAACCTGTCCATTGGGAGTGATGTTACAGGCTCTGATTTGTTCTGGAGATAAATTGTTTTTGTAGAATTTGTAGAAATTTTTATTTTGTAGAAATTCCTGTTCAAAAAGGCTTTTCAATGTATGGGTGTTGGCCCAGCATTAGATACTGTGTATGGTGCACTTGCTTCCTAGACCATGGTGGGTACCTGTGTCACAGCATTATTTCTTTCACTCCCCACCATTGCTTTCATACATCACTTCAAAGTTTTAGCTTTCTCAGTCTCTTCTGTGTTAAAATATATTTGTTGCAGGAGTTTGTTAAGGTGGACACGAACACCTCAGATGAAAGGCAAATAGAATTGAAATATCTGTTGTGTTTATTGTACTGGTCTGTGTGGATTTTGATAAGGTTTCTCTGATATAAACCAAGAACAAAGTCTGGCATTTAGTTAATAAGTAAATTCTGCTTCTGAGAAGTTGCTGAATTCTTCTCTTAATTGAGGAAATAAGTATTTTTCTGTGGGTGCAGGAAGACTTAGGCTGGTAACATCTTCTAATACCAGGTACGTTCGGAAGAGGAGATCCTTAAGATGGCAGTGAAAAAGCACTCTGAAACAGTAATTTGTATTGAAGAGTTGACATTTGAATGAAGAAGTAATTTTCCATTGCACAAAGTTTAGTTCAGTAAATCTCCATAATTACTGAAATTTAAAAAAATCGCATAAAACTGAATACCTTCAAAAGGAAAAATCCAAATTCTGGTCTGCTGAATGGAGAACTGCTTCCTTGTTTTCATACAGTAGCTCTAAACTTGAAAATTTAAATTTGACCATGAATTTTTGTTACTCTTTGGCAAGTGACTTCATGCTGTAATTCTGTGGTGTACTCACATGCTGGAGGGAAGGGATGCCATCCAGGGGGACCTTCACAGGCTGGAGAAATGGCCAGTGTAAACCTCATGAAGTTCAACAAAGCCAAGTGGAAGGTCCTACACCTGGGTCAGGGCAATCCCAGACACACATGAAGATTGACTGGAGAAGAGACTGAGAGTAGCCCTGCAGAGAAGGACTTGGGAGGTGATGGTTGATGAAAAACTCAACATGTGCTGGCAATATGTGCTCACAGCCCAGAAACCAATGGAATCATGGGCTACATCCAAAGGAGTGTGGCCAGCAGGTCGAAGGAGGGGATTCTCCTCCTCTATTCTGCATTCGTGAGACCCCCACCAGGAGTCCTGCATATAGTTCAGGTGCCCTCAAAACAAAAAGGACATGGAGCTATTGGAGTCTATGAAGTTGATAACAGGACTGGAGCAGCTCGCCTGTGGAGACAGGCTGATAAAGCTGGGGCTGTTTGGTGTGGAGAAGAGTAGGTTGTGTGGACACCTCATAGAAACCTTCCAGTATCTGAAAGGGCCCTACAAGGAAGGTGGAAAGGGTCTCTCTGTCAGCGATAGGACAAGGAGTAATGGGTACAAATTAACAGGAGACATTTGTGTTAGATATTAAGAAGAAATTCTTTACTGTGAGGGTGGTAAGACACTGCAACAGATTGCCTGGGGAGGTTGTGGATGCCCCAACCTTGTCAGAGTTCAAGGCCAGGATGAATGGGGCTCTGAGCAGCCTGGTCTAGTGGGAGGTGTCCCTGCTCGTGACAAGAGTGTTTGGGACTAGGTAATCTGTAAGTTCTTTTACAGCCCCTTAACATTCTGTTATTCTAGAGAAGAATCAGAAAGACGCAGCCTCTCACTCCAGAGAGGCAGGTTCACTCACTGTCAGACACACTTAGCATGTGACTGAGACACAATCCCTGTCTCAGATGTATTGTGAACCCTGTGCACGGGTGTAGTCATAGGATGTACATTAAAGGTAATGCATTATGTGATAAATGTGAGGCCCTCAATATTTTTAAGATAGAGGAAAAAAGCCTTGACCTCATGCACAAAAGCTAAGTAATTGTATTGGTGAATTACTGATACTGCCCACATGAAATGATTTTAACAAAACTGATTAAATAGGAAAATATGGAAGATATTTTTCAAAGACTGGTGTTAACACCCCTCTCTGGATAGATTTTTTTCAAGATAAGGGTATGTTTTTATACTGTTTTATTTTAAATGCAGGTGAACCAAGGAAATTTGACCCGAAGTTCAGAGGACCTATTCATAACAGGTAAATATTGCAGCTCCTTCTGTTACATTCTTTTGGTTTGCAGTTAACAGGGGATAAAAATTTTTTGTTAACAAAATTTCTGAATTTGATTCTTCAAGTCTTCTAAATCCAGAAGACCATCTTTACTTGCCTTGAAGGATGTGGATGTATGATTACTGGGGAATATTAACCTGTGTGCTCTAAAGTTCTTTCAATTTAAATGCCAATTCTGTGTGTCTCGCATTGACTAGTACCTGCTGTCTTCCCTTGTGCTGGTGTAAGCAGGACCATTTCAGGTGCTGTTATATTTTGGGATGCCACAGCCATGTGATGCAGACTGTCTTGTCTCCAGACAGCACAGGACTGTCACACTCTGTTCTTCACTTTGCAGCTGCTTTTCCTGCTCCCATAGTCACCTTGCCAGGGGTCTTAGTTCTCTCTCTAGAGAATGGCCTGGTCCTGTGCCATGACATTTGTACTGTGGTTGGCCAGGAGGTCAATCCCTGGCAGAAAATTGGTGGTGCTTGAGCAGTGACAACAGTGAAGTGCTGTCAGTGATGTGTTACTGCGTGCCACTGCTGCCACTCAGCCCTGAAACCCTTACTTGAGTGACCAGTTTTTGCATGCATGAAGAATGTTTCTGAAGTGAGTGAAACTACCTAGAGTTCTGTGGACTGCAATTTAATAGTATTTCTAAGCAGTCTGTTACTGTGCCTTTCACATGCATGAGGAGTGGTGAAACTTGGGTGATGGTATGCCAGGGAATTTATCTTGTTTGTACTGTTACTGTGTGATGTAGTCAGTAAAAAAATGGTTTTGCACTGTGGCTTGTTATTACATCTGTGTAGTTGCTTCTGTATAGTGACACCTTTTGCAATTCCAGGTGTATTTTTGTGCTATTCTAACTGTACATTCCACAGCATCTGCTTAAAAACACAACCAAATGAATACAATGCAACACCACTATACCACCACATATGTTCAGTGCATTTTATTTGTAATGCTTTGGGGAGATAGTGTTGGCAACAATATAAAAATATCAGTTCCCTACATATTAAGAGTACGAGTTCATTGTACAGCAGGCCATAAGAAAGTGGGAGGTATTGATGGGATTGTGGAAAATTGGTCACGTAGCTTTAGATCAATTGGGCCTCTGTGATTTCAGAACTACAGCCTTGTGAGCAGGACTTTCTGCAAGGTTTGCAGGATGTTCAAAAGATTGCAACAATGTATGACCAAGAGAGGGACCAGATGGCAAAACCCCCTGGTCTTAAACAATGAACAAGGCTGTGAAAAGATCCTGAAACTAGACAGAAGATAAAAAGAGATGCCAAAGTGACTGCACAAGGCCAAAAGCACATATTTTGTATTAACCAATCTGAGCTTAAGCTTTGCAATATGTATGAAGCAATTATAATATGTATAAGCTAATTATCTAAACTGCATAAAAAGAGCATGTAATAGACAATAAACTGAAACTCATGGATCCTCATATTGAGTGTCTCGTCTTTCCGTGTCCCGACAAGGTATCTTGATGCTTACTGAGCATACATGCAATAAGGTACTCTTGCATTTAGGTTCAATATGCAAATGACTTGCCTGACCTTTAAGGTCGTCAGTGCAACACTGTGCAGGACACTATAGACATGCCCTTGAAGTCGTTTAAGATTATTGATTTTTCTTAAATACAGTGAATGAACTGGAGGGTTTTTTATTATGTTTTTTCCAATTACTATGACTAAATTATTAGGAAACCACACTCTTTCAAGCATATAAAGACTATCTAGTTTCTGTGAACAAAATACCTTCTTAGAAGATACTCCAAAGAGTTCAAAAGGAGGAAAATGGGACTCTTCTTTGAACTTTTTTCTGACTTTGGGATTTCCCACTTGCCTGTAGGAGAACAGATTCTGTGAAGCTGACAGCATGCATTTTTTTCCCAGACAAATGAGCACCAGTAATGGATATGTGAGTGGGGGACATGGCTGTTTGTACACCTTGCCGTAACTGGCGTAGCTCTGTGTACAGTGTGGGTGGGGAAACACCTAGCTTTGCTTTCTGATGATAAAATAATTTGTCCTGTGCTTGATTTCTTGTCAGTTTTAATTGGTCAGGGGCAAAGTTTGTCTTCATTATTGAAAAATGGAGAGGGTGGCTTTCTAGGGGGATAGGCTGCTAATTGTACATATCAGCACTGAAAGGTTCAGAGACAACTGGAAGAGGTCCCATCTCGTCATTGTGACTGCTGAAGCTGATGCAGTTTTGAAAGTGCTGTAGAGTAGAAATGATGTTTTGAAATTGTTCACCAAACTATCCCCCAAACCACCAAACCCCTGAAAAACAGGAAACCAGTTTTTAATGATGGTTTATTAATATCTGTTAAAGAACTAATTGCTCCCACAATTTTGTCAAATGGATCCCCTGCAAGACCAGTAAGTTACCTGATTTTCTTTTTTTGATAGAACAGAGCTGTTTCCAGTGGTTTTAAATGTTGGAGCAATGGTGGGTAAAAGGAGTGTTCAACAAGGCAATGTGTATAGTCTTTTACTAGTAGCATCATTCTGAAGGGGGTTGTGTGGAGTTTAATATATTTCATACAAACATCTTTTTATTAAAAAGGATTAAGATGCAATGACTGTGTTGTTTGGCTAAGCCAACCAATTCATGAAAATACAGGATTGCAGTCCTTTGAGATTTTCCCATACTCATTTTGCACTCTTCAAGACTGTCTGCTGCCTCTGTTCTCCATAGAAATGTTAGTGTACAGTGGAAATATGCATTGAAAACATGGATTGTATCTAACCTAAAGGTAGTTCTGAAATATAATTCTTTGTGACAGAGCCTCCTGCCAGAAAAATCTGGCTTGACTTCACTTTACTTAGTAGTCAGTGCTGCAGATGAAAGCATGTTACCACTTAGAAGGTTCAGCAGTTTACAAGTAAGAGTAAAATTGCTGAGAAAGCATCTAAGGAAATCATAGAATCATTAGGGTTGAAAAAGACCTCTAAAATCAAGTCCTACCTTTTATCATGGGCAATTTGTCGGTGTTTTTCCTGATGAAATGAAGAGAGTTAAAATCTAAACTAGCCTTTACTGTCCTTAGTGAGAAGAGTAAATTAGAGAACCGGAATGACAAGTTATTTATCGGTTTTATCGTTCTCAGCAGAAGATCTATGACAGAGAACAACACTGCAGTTTTGTGATACTGTCATTTGAACACACACTATTCTTGTCTGTGTGGGATGTATTTCTTCTTCTCCAAAAGCTAGTAATTTTAGAAATAAATAGAAACAGTTGTTTAGAGAGTTGGTCCTAATTTGTGAAATATCTACGATACTGCCAGTGAGACTTTGTATGCAGTATGTATAGAAATGAATTTAAATTATAGTTTAGGGATTTTATTAAGAGTTCGTATATGTGCATTATTATCAGAAAATACTTGTAACATTTTATGTATCGTATCCACCAAGTGAGCAAGCTTACAGGTGGAAGCATTAACTGTTCGATTTCTCAGCTCAAAATGATGTAGTGGGAGTTTTGAAAGACAACTTTATAGAAAATAGAAAATTCTGGTGTTCCCTGTCAGTCTGAACTGGAAATGTAGACCTTCCTCAGACCAGATTTGATGATCAGTTGGACTGAATTCATATGAGACAAAATCTAGCACATCATATTTTAAGTCTAATCTAAGGCCAGGCTGGATTGGGCTTGGAGTCTATAACAGATAAATGTTTGTAACTAAGCACTTGTGCAGCATATCTTCCTTTTCATTTCAGTCCCAGTGAAGAGAGGGATCTTCAGAGCTATTCATGTCATAGTATGGCACAGTAGAACGTCATCTTGACACAATACGACTTAGGGAAGTTTCAAAACACAAGTTGTTAGTTAGGGAGGAGGAACTCAGAAGTGAGGACACAGGTGATCACCTTCATGATGGTCAGCAGTGTTGAAAGGGGTAACCTGCAAGTCACACAGTGAATGTGGAGCCTTCTTTTGCTGTACGTGTTTGCACAGTGCTGTGCTCAAGACTATTTGCAGGTACTGTTGCTGTTTAACTAATAAATGTCACAGTTTCTTGCTCATGTAGCATCTTGAGCACAGTTACACTCGTGACAAATTGGACATGAAACTGCCAAACAGAGAGGTTCTAGTCAATCATTTTAAGTCAGGAGCTGTTGGTGAATAAATGTCTTTTATGCACTAATACTCAGTGGATGATTTTAACTGTGCATTCATTTATTTGCTAGGATGCCATTTACCTGCACAAGGTATCCTTTGCATGCACTGCCACATGTAACACAGCAAGAGAAGGCAAGAAGCCAGTACGTTTCTGACAGGTGGTGGAAAGCAAAAAAGGCTGGATAATTTCTGATCAGGTTTCAGTAATAAGCATAGGCTTTCAATATCTCCTGTTCAGGAAGAGGCAATTTCCATCATACCAGCTCCTGCAACTTTGGAAACTCCCAGAATCTTCACTACATAACCATATGTCTGTACAGATTTATCTTAATTAATTTAAGCAGTTTTACCTTTTTTCCCTCTCCTGTGGAGCCTTGTATTTATGAGTTACTGTTATGATCTCACTGAAAGTGAGCTACATGAGCTAACAGTGATGTTAAAAGGAGGCAGGGTTTCACCCATAATATCTAGTAAAATAAGCAGTTATTTTATTTAAACAACTGTTAGTCTTTATGAACTGTTTTAAATTTTTCCTAAAGCCACACAACAAAATATGTATGTACTTTTTTTGTAGTAGTGGTAGTTATATAACCATAGCATTTGGCAACAGAGAGTTTTATTAAGTATTGTACAGAATTCCATGTATTACAAAGAACATAAAATCCTGAATTCTTGTGAATTGTTTATGGGTACTTGTAGCTCTGCAAAACTTTAAAAGGAACCTTTAACACAATTGGGTATAACCTTCAATTGCGTTTAGGTACCATATAATGAGACCTTTGTAAATTGAACTGGAAGAGGTTTTTGAGACTATAGAAGTTGTAATTAAAATATTTATGGTGCCATATTTCTCCTGAGACATCTTGAATTAAATATTGTACCCTTAAAAATGGCTCTTGTGGGATGAAAGTCAAGCTTGGGCAGTATCAGAATTGATTCTGAATGGAGGATGGGAAAATGAGAAGCATTGTTTTAGCATCACTGCTTCTACTTTGAGCAGTTGTCCTTTCTTAGGTTACTGTCATGTTGGCCTCGAGTCCTGGACCACTTTGGCCTCACTAAAAGTTTATTACAGTGAAATTACAAAGCTGTGGCTCTTAGAGAAGTGTACAGGATTTTTCATTCCTTTCCACACTGGAAAATGCATTTCAAGTTCTCCAACTTTTTAAAAAAGCTGCCCTTTTATCTCCTTTATGTTAAAAAATAATGGGTTTTTTGTTAGAGGAAATACAGGTTGGAAAACAGAAAGAATGGCAGGTGCTGCAAATGTGTGTTTGTTCTGAGGCAGATGTCCTGTAGTAGGTCATACCATAAGTGATTTCATGGGTTCAATGTTGTTTTAACAATACTTAAATCTGTTCCTTCATATGTTCTTATTGCTGTGTACCATGAAAAAGGCATGCACATGTATTTGCTGATCTTGCTGCAAAAACAGGGCCTCACACCTCAAACAAGAGTTTAGGACTTTTGCTAAGTGCTGGTACAGACAGCTCATTCAGATGTTAAAATACCCTAAGACGTGAGTGTTTTCAAAGGGTCATATTAAACATCTTATTTTTAGAAAGTGTTTGTTTTTGTCCCTAGGCACTGCACAGACGTTATTTGCTGTGTGATCTTCATAGTTGTCATTCTGGGTTACATTGCATTAGGAGTTGTGGGTAAGTAAACACAGGTGGTATAGTGGTGCTTTTCTGCTAGAGGGAAGCAGCTTTGTGAATATTAGAATTTTTAACTCAAATGCCCTTTTGCTTGTATTTATGTAAAGCTTTCCAATCAATAAGTAATGCCTTTGAAGATGCAAATAATGAACTAACATTCAGTGTCTGTTGTAATTCACATTTCAGCCAAGGTAAGAGAAGGCTCCAGGGAAATTTTAGGAGTCCCTTTCAGTGCCTAAAAGGGCTCTAAAAGAAGTGGAGAAGGTCTTTGGACAAGGACATGGAGTGACAGGACAAGGGGTAATAGCTTCTAAACTGACAGGACAGGGTTAGATGGGATTTTGGGAAGAAATTCTTCCCTGTCAGGATGAAGCCCTGGCACAGGTGCCCAGAGCTGCTGTGGCTGCCCCATCCCTGGGACTGTCCAAGGCCAGGTTGGAGGAGGCTTGGATCAACCTGGAATAGTGGAAGGTGTCCCTGCAATGCCATCATCATTGTCTGTGAACACTGAGATTTGTCTATAGAATTAGCTCCTCTTCTTTCCTCTTGTAATAACCATTATTTTATAAGTCCATTGCATCATATTTTGGATACCACCCAGATATACATGCCTTGAAGGTAAAAAGTGAA
Organism: Sakesphorus luctuosus; assembly: GCA_013396695.1. Lineage (NCBI taxonomy): Eukaryota > Metazoa > Chordata > Aves > Passeriformes > Thamnophilidae > Sakesphorus > Sakesphorus luctuosus. Next base: position 326,314 of record VWZD01009101.1, on the reverse strand, counting down.
CTGGCTTGCTTTCTTACTGCCTCATCCATATCTTGGTTCTGTTTAGTGTGCTTTGCATTTTTTTTTATTAGGAAATCAGCCAATCAGTAGTGCTCTTCAGTGGTGATCAACAAAATAAAGTGGTGCATTAGAAGTGATATATTTTCATGCTGTCTAGTTTTAACTATTAACAGTGTGCACTTGAATAAAATGTTAATAGGTCTGCGTATGTTTTGCAGCTTGGGTGCACGGCGACCCCAGGAAAGTCATTTATCCAACTGACAGCTATGGGCAGTTCTGTGGTCAGAAGGAAACCCTTAATGAGTGAGTACTAAATCCATTCACATACCTTTATTACTCACGTGCTCTGTCTGAGAGACAACAACACTCTTACTGTATTTGTGCCAAATAAAGTTGAGAAATATATTAATTTCCCAGTGCAAATACAAACCTGAATTTTTACTGTCATTGAGTCATTTTTATCATTCAGAGAACATTTTTGGTAAAGCATCAATATAACTTTGGAATTTCATCAGCAACTGCATAGAAAGTGACAACTTCAAACTGCTGTAGTTTGAGTAATCAGTAAGCTGTTGGTTAATTCTGTATCCTCCTTGGGATAGGAGTAGTCTTAAAGTTTTGGAGCCTGGTTCATCGTTTGTTTGAACATGCACCAAACAACAGAAAAGACTGTAATGAAAAGCTCTTGTTTTTTTCTGGTGCTTATCCAGTGCCAGCAGAGAGGAAATGGTGTGGTCTGGGAGAGAGGCAGCTGTAACCACACCCTCCTGGGGTAAACAGGAGGTAAACAGAGCCAAAGGGCTCTATTTACTTACATCTGTTTTCCAGTCTATTTAAATTTTGAGTTGTAAGAGTTAAATTAATTAGTCGATATCAACAGAGTACTTCTACATGAAAACAGCCAGTCAGGGAAGAAAGATGTTGCATCAATGTTTTCTCTGAAAATCCAAGTGGTTTATCAAGTGAGGAAGCCACAGTTCAGAAAGGGAGGAGCAGGAGATGGGGGCTGGAACGGAAGTGTTGATAAGAATATATATTCTCTCAAGGTTTTTTCCAGAGGAAACAGAGTAGTTAGCTAAGAACATATGTTCTACCCTCTGACTAAGATTCTTCACAGCTATTGTTGGAGAGTCCAACTTCCTGCAGAGGAAAAACAAGAAGAAGTTGTAGTGTTGTATGTGTTCTCCTCACTGCACCTCTTCTCTACTCCCTGCTTTGCCCCCAGTTTGTCCTTGTCCCCTCTGGGGTCTGTAGGAAGCAGTGAGCAAATGGCTCTGGCAGTCTCAGACATGTGGCTTCCATACACTGTGTGATGTGGTGCCAGGTGTTTCTATCTGATTCTTGTAATTCACTCCCACTCCCTCTTTCTCTTTGTTACTCAAGTCTTCCCTTTAGTTTTCCCTTTAGTTATTTCCTACAATGTGGTTGGTTTCTGGTTTGTATTAACAAATGTCCCTCCACATACATATATGATTGCTGGAGAATAGTACAGCTACTGAGCCTGCATTTTGACACTAATTTGATTCGCTGAAGAGTTTCTTGTTAAAGTATAAATCAGAAGACACATAATACAACATACTGGAAAACCTAGAGTGTTTGTGGCAGTAGGTCAGGACAGCCTTCTGAACGAGTCTCTCTAGTCCCCAAAAGTGGAGGTGTGGGATGTGCTAGTCAGGCTTTCATCAACACTGTTGTTTGTCAGATTCCCTAAAAGTAAGTAGTGCAAAAGGCTGACCCAGAACTATGGTTTTCCAGAGTTCCCATGGGCTTAATCTGAGACTTTTCCTTGGAAAGTGATCGCAGTCTCCACGTGTTGAATCTTGTGCTTGTAACAAGTATTTCCAACAATCTCACTGAGGAGTACTAAAGAGAAGCTAAAAACCAAGCCAACACTCACAATTCATGCAAAAATGCATTTAAACCCCAATTAATGAGATGCCGTCAAATCAATTCCTCCTTGTGTTGCCATGCACATCTTTGTTAGACCTCTTTGTGTCTTCTCATATATTAATAAACTTTCTTTTCTGCTGTCAGTATCAGCAAGTGGGCTAAGACATAGGAAAAATAAAGACTTCATTAATGGTCTTGAGCAGGTCACAGATCATAAATACTGTCAAGAAACTATTGAAGAATGAAGACATTTCAGTCCAAAATTGTATTCTGTGATCTAAAGAAGTAGCAACTAATGATAGTGAATTGGTTTTGCCAGGAAGCCTGTTCTTTTAAGTAGTGAATAGCAGAACATACTTAAGTGAAAACCAATTAACCTTGTAAATTGTCAGGCAGTTAATCCCAGTTTTAATGGGAGCTTGAATGGGCAGTGGTGCTATATAATGGCTCTGAAGGCATAGCCATGATCAGCAATTGGTGTGAGTCATGTGCTGGTGGGAGATAGAGGATATGTCCAGACTGGGGGATGCAGTGAGGAGATATGGAAACAGGACTGGTGTCAAGTCTCCAGGTAGAAGAGGGGACAGCCTCGTTAGCTGAAGCACCACCCTTCCTGGTTAGTACTGCCATCCTGCTCCCAAGGCAGAGCTCCCGCCGTGCTGCATTGCCACAGTGGGGTCAGTGGTGGCTCAGATGCTGTTTACTGGGTTCTCTTGCACATCACAGAATCATAAAATGGCCTGGGTTGGAAGGTTAGTTCATCCAGTTCTACCCTCTGCCATGGGCAGGGACACCTTCCACTATCCAAGGTTGCTTCAAGCCCCATCCGGTCTGGCCTTGGGCACTTCCAGGGATGGGGCAGCCACAGCTTCTCTGGGCAACCTGTGCCAGGGCCTCACTACCCTTTATAGGGAAGAATGTTTTCCTAGTATGTAATCTAAACCTTCCCTTCTTCAGTTTGAACTCATTCCCCTTTGTCCTGTCACTCCAGACTCTTGTAAACAGTCTCTTTCCATCCCTCAGGTCACCCCTGAGCCTTCTCTCTTCTCCAGGCTGAGCAATTCCAGTTCTCTCAGCCTTTCTTATAGAAGTGCTTTATCCTTCTGATCAACTTTGTGACCTTTCATAGGCACAGCAGGGCATATATACACACCATTATTTCTTACAGGGACACTGCACAGTCCTGGCATGGCTTTGCAGTCTCGTGTAAAAAGAGCAGGACTACAGCCATGTCATCTTCGCTAGAGCTCTCTGAGAATTTTCTGGCATAGCAAGGGTTAACAGTGTATTTTGCTGTCTTCAAAACCCAAGTCTTTAGATCAAGAGATCTCTTGGGGTCCTCAGTTTCCAGCAAATCTAAACTGAAGTGAAAGCTACTGCAAGGACCCAAGTTTCAGTAGCTGTCAAGTGTGTGGGTTCTGGGCTGCAAACCCCTCAGACTGACCCCTATTTCTATCAGAGGGAGTTTATCAGTGTTATTAGTAGATGCTATTATTCTGTTTTCTGTCCAACTGCTTTTGGTTTCCAACCATAGAAGCTTCTGATTGATTTTGGTGCCACCTTCTGATCAACAAAAATTAGATAGCTTTTACAGTGTAGCATTTGCTGATGGTGAGTTTGCATGCAGTGCATTCACGGGATGTGCAGTAGAAGCGCAGAGACCATGGTGGGTTTTGCAAGGTTATTTTCCGAACCTCACCCTTTCTAGGCAGGACTACAGACTCATGAATTCTTTCAGCTTAAAACCTTACTGTGGAAAACTCTCAAAGTTAGAATTCTTTAGAACAAATACTTCTGGTTTCAGACATGTCTGTGGGACATTCAGGATCTGCTTGGGATTTTTTTTGCCTTGTATTTGCAATATGGCCATTCACAGTAATAGAATTTAAATATCAATGTATGCTATAAATTTTTGAATGGTAGAGTGTATAAGCAAATGTATTTATGACATTATCTTATATCCACTTTCATAGGAACAAGACCATTTTGTTTTACTTCAACATTCTGAAATGTGCCAGTCCAGTAGTGTTAATAAACCTACAGTGCCCTACAACACAGGTGAGTGAAATGTAGAGAGAAAATATTTTCCCTGCATCTTCATCATGGTACTTAAGAACTAGACATGCATTTGTTTGGATTTAAAAATTACTGTTAATGTTATTCAAAATAGAACATGATTGTTTTATAGATGACTTGTAGCACGCAGTCCCTGTAGCCTGTGATGGTCAGAGAAATTAAATAGAAATGCATAAGATAATGTATTTTTGGTAAGAGTTGACAAAAACAGTCTGCTGAGTTGAATACAGCAATGTGTTACTTATGAATTCATCACAGGCAGTTATCCAGTAGTATTCAGGGCATACAGAAAATACTGATTGACACCTGTGGTTTTCAAAGCTAGGCATGTTCAAGAAAATGTACGTATTGCCAGTGACAGGACTACATGGGTGTGGTTAGAACCTGTGGCACTTTGAAAAGTGAAGATTTTGAAAGCTTGTTCTTACCTTATGACACACTTTGTACTCCTTTGCTGAGCTGCATCTCCTCATGAAGCTGTGAAATAAACCCAGTCACTGAACTTGTGTGGGTTAAAGTTATCCTCCTGATCTTTTTTATGAGACCGTGTTCCTGACCTGGTTTATTGAATAACTGTACAACCAGTTATGTCAGTTCATCTTAGGAAGGAAGAAGTTATGGCACAGAGTAGGTCAGAGGAATTAGGTGCAGGATTGCTCTGATTCAACTTTGCTGCCAAAGTAATTGTGAAATGCAGTTACACTAGAGGTGACAGGTCATGGTCTCATCCATCTTGACAGCATTCAGTGAAGTCGTGTTAATTTGCATGTTTTTTACACAGTAACGAGTTTACTGATTGCGAATGTTAGTTGTCTGCATACTTGACTACCATTTAAAAATGTTTCCCATTCCCACTTGCCCTTACTCTTAATCCCTATCCTTGGTAGATATTTCTGACTTAGCAGTTTGTGTGACTGTATGGACTGTTTGACACAGCTGAAGACATGGACATCTCCAGCAAGGAAGAGCAAGAACCCTCTTAACACTGGCCAGTTGCTGTCAGAAGAAGAACTTTTTTTATCAGCAGCACATTTGACTTCAGGAATCCCCATCTGTCAACATGCAGACACCAACACTGTTACCTTTGCAGTCTTTACCTTTCTTATTTGAGCAATTCAGTCTGTTCAGAAATACTGAGGTCCTTGTGTGGGATTTGACCATGCTGTGGTCAAGTTGTCAATGACCATGAATTGAGTAAGGTGAAATACTTGTTTAAGGGGAGTTTGTGGGAGTTTTCAAACATGCAACTCCAAAACTAAGTGTGTTTTTGAATGCTATTTGTGACTGCAGATGGTTAAATATCTGTTCCTTTGGGAAAATATTTAAGAAATGTTTGTTTGATAATTCCTCTTCTGAACTGCAGACAGGGTCCTTCATTCCTGTCCTATCCATGTCAACTAGCAGGATTAAAAAACCCAAGAACTTGCATGGTAAGAGCTTCAGTTCTTGAGCAAGCCTTTGGTTTTCCAAACTGTTGTTACAGCCCCTGGATCCATAGACAGCACATTTCATTGCCTGTTTCAGAGACGGCAAGCAGGGTACAGAAAGATGTATGCTTGTTAGTCACTTGTCCTAGCAAGGACAAAACTCTTCTTTCATTATTACTTGGCCTCTGAGTAGTCCATAGGACAGAAGTACTCATCTAGAAAGGTCCTCTTGCAGCTTCTGCCCTATTCTAAGGATTAGTACAAGATTTTTTTCCCAAAATTCCTTTAGGTGAATCATGTATGGTGGAGTGCCCTTGATGTGAAAAACAGTTTTGTGCATGATGCTTCTCTGGTACTCGGATATCAGAGCTTTGCAAAGGGTGTTTGGATAGCACAGCTTTGGAAACAAACTGCCCTCTTGAAAAGGCTGAAACTTGCTAAAAAGATGAACTTCTAAGCTACCTCACACTGAGGAGTCAGAACATCTGTCCACTTGTGTGATTCCAGTGACCAGCAGAACCTTCAGAGTCTGTATTGGGGCAGCAGCTTCCCCATGCCCTGAAACTAAATCACGTCTTCTTAATGGATGCATTCATTAAACTCACTTGACCTCTCACATAAACCCAGCTTATCATGGCTGTACCTTTGAGTGGTGTGAGCTTCGTTCCTGCTGTGTGCATCCCCTTGCTTTGTAACTAAGGGAGATCCAGCCTTGGTCAGCAGTTAAAAGTTGCTTTTGAGTGATTTACACCTAAATTGACGTGACAATATTAGTAGAGATGTATTTGACTGAAGAGAATGTGTAGAAGAGTGGAACAATATTACCTGAGACTTTTAATTTTAGTGAGACTTTTTAAAAATAAACTTCTCTTTATGCATGTAATAGAAAGAAATTGCAGGTATCCTGTGAAGGGAGCTGTCACACTACCTCGTTTGTATACGCTGCTGCTGCTAGAAATAGAGGAGGACTGGACAAATTTTTTTCTCAGTCTTCAAAAAAAAAATGCTTTTTTCAACAGACTGAAAACTCTGCTTATCTACCAGAATGTAAAACCTAAGAAGGTACAGAGAGGGGCTTGATATGAGGAGAGACTTTGAAAGTGTGTTCTGTCAAAGAATTTTAGAAGTATTCATCTAGGGAATCCAAAGGACAGCATAGATCCCTTTCTAAATCCTGCAGTAAACATTAGTGAGGGCAGTGGCCTTTTTCTTACTTTTCCATTGCACTAACTTTCCTTACCCTTCTCTACCCACAGTGGATCTTTACCCATTTTTTTTTCTTTTCGTGCAGCTTTGTGTCTCAAAGTGCCCAGACAGGTTTGCAACATACATTGATGTTCAGGCTTCCTACAGATACAGACCAGATCAGTGGAATTACTTCAGGCAGTTCTGCAAACCTGGCTTTAACAATCCTCGCAAGGTATGTATCTGTCAGTAGGTGGTGGGATGTATTTTTGCTTCATGCAAAGTGTAATGTGCATGATTTTGCTGAACTACACTAAAGATTTGAATTATTCTGATGTCACCATATAAGGAGATGTCCCGTTTTTGTGATTTGACAGTTGTTTAAACCAGGCTGAAAGTCTTGTATGCACACTAAATCCCCCACTCGTTAAATTATTAGTTTGCTTAAAAGAATATCTGCAAACTACCCATGTAGTTGCAGTACTGTGGGAAGTACTTAGGCATGCCACAGCAGTACAGCAGAGGGTCTCAAACTAATTCTTCAGGCTCCTGAGTCACCTATAGCAACTTAGAAATTAGGCTAGGAGAATTAATCTATCCTTCATGTAAGTAATTTTGCACTCAAATTTACTGTGTTATTTCTCCAATTTTTAAAATACCTTGCAATTCAGCTATATTAGTTGTGCTAATGTCTTACTTTTCTTCAAGGGAAAAGGTGAAGGAGAGGCAAGGAACAATTGCCCAGTCACTTCTGGCTTAGATGATGATCCAAAGGGAACAATTCTTGTCTTTTTTGTCACTAGAAAAGAAGAATAGTCTTTTCCCAAATCACAGTGACAGTTTGAATTCTCACTTAGATCATGAATGTGTCTTGCAGCTCCACCAGCCAGGTTTGGGGAGGAGGCTACGAAGCCCAGTTTGGGGCATCCTGTCAGAGTGGGTGAGAGACGAAAACCACATAGTTTTACTGCTATGTATTCAGCATTCCTATTTCTCCCCTTTTTAGTCTGTTGCTCAAGTCCTACGTGATGAAGATTGTCCGTCGATGATCATTCCAAGCAGGCCTTGTGAGTGGTTCTACTTCTTACACACATCTTTGCAGATTGTGAGCATTCACATTAAGGCACAACTTCAGTCTGAAAAGTGTTTTGTGACTAGCTCACTATGAATCATCTGAGAGTGAAATCCCTTCAATTTTAAAGGGTTTGAAAGTATAAATATTTACTAATATTTCTTCTAACTGTCATCTGGAAACATTCAGCCTATGATCAGGTCAAGCTGAGCTCTTTTTTGCTCTTGAATCATCACTGATAATCAAAGTTTTACAGCTCAAATTGTGCTTTCCAAAATATGTGAGCAAGAAATCCTCTTGGCATCAAGAAAATGCTATGGGTGTGGGAAGACTCATGGGCAGCTGCTGAAGTTCAGATGATACTTCAGCCCAGTTACAGTGCGGCTTTTCAGTTGCAGTGCTGGCCTGGGCAGGGCTTACAGAGGAATTAAAGGGGCAAAAATGCTTTTGTCAGCAGGTATTTTGGAGTAGATTACCACAGATCTCAGAGCTCGTCTCAGCTGCAGAGCTGTAATACTAACCCAAAGGCTTATGCAAATAAGAAGTTAGTTCTTATTTTTGCCACTGTTTAAAATGGACACTGTGTAAAACAGAGGCAGGTTACTGAAAAGAGAAAATATAGATTTAATTTTAAAAACATACTAAGAATTTGTATTAAAACTATGTACTGATCCAAAAGACAGAAAATAATTTGCAAAGAAGCCATTATCTTCTTTCAGACTACAGCAAGGGGCAAGGATTACAGAGGGAGGAAAAGAGACATGTTACTTAATTATTAAATCAGAATAATTGCTGGGGTGGATATACCAGACTAAATATTGAACCCTGGCATCAGTATTTATTGGAATCTGATAAGGAAGGCACTGAACAGTTATATAAAGTACAGTTGTGTAGGAAGACTGACCTGCTCGTCCCTATGGAATAAAACTCAGGACTTTTTGCAGGAAAGAACAGGGCAGCATAAATGAGTATGCACACATCTCTCCTTTTCTCTCTTTTTTATAATCTCCTCCTCCCTCTGTCTAACCAATAGTTTCTGTCTTTTTTCTATTGCTTCCTCTCCAAGAAAACTAGTGATAGTGGCTGGTACTGGAGCTCATCTGGCATATGAGGAACTGACACTTACTGTTATGTATTGTTTTGGGTGCTAGTACCATTCGTGACCAGTCAAGTTTAGTCTGTCCCTGGAGGCTGGTCTGATTATTACCATGAAATGGCATATTTGAGAAGCTGCAGTTTTTGTAAGCTGCCCAGATACTGACAGAGAGAATAAGTTCCACATTTATTACAAATTCTTAAACTTTTACATATACTACTGTTGTTATTTGTTAGGACCTAGAATCTCCAGTTGAAATCCCACCCTGCCTGAGCTTGGACAAAAAGCCCCAGAGCATAAAAATCATAATCTTGAATGTAATGGCGCTTCCAAGATTTGTCAAAATCAACATATTGTTAGATAATCAGTGGATAAACAATTGACTGTGAATCTGAAATTACTTAAATATGTTGCAAAAGAAAAGTGATAAAAGTGGAGCTTGACATGAAATGCAATAAGTGGTGGTTTGTTTTGATACTTTGAACAGTTCTTAAGAGATGCTTCCCAGACTTCTCCACAAAGAATGGCGTGTTGACTGTGGCAAATCAGACCACGTTCAAAGATGGAAGAGGGAAAACAAGAAATGTAACGGATCTCAGGGAAGCTGCAAAGTAGGTTTTACTCTTCTTCAGTGTTCATTAGTTGGATTCTGAGATTGTGCAATAATTCAGGAATTAAAAAAATCATCAGAATCTGTTGTAGCCAATGGCTGAAGGTACCCGAACAAGACTTGGTAGTACGTGGTCTCTCTGTGCTTGGAAACTTCCAAAGTTCAATTATGGAAGTGCAGCATTGTTGTGTGCGGAAAGGAGCAAAATATTTTAGTCTGATTGTCTCAGTGATTTTCATTTAGCTAAATCATTCTTGCTGTTTTTCCTAGCAAAAATCCATGTTACTAGGAAAGTTCCGTGCGGTTCAAATGCCAACCTTCTGCTGCAGGATTCAGGCCAGCCAGTGATGGGCTTGGCTGTCTGTTCTGTGGTGGCCTTTCCACTACTGTGGGCTGTACTTTGGGCATCTTGCCTCATCAGGGTTCTCCTGCTTTTGGGAAAAAAACAATGTACCAGGCTGTTCTTAGGAAAAAATTAATACAGGCAAGCACTTTGCAGGATAGGAAAACAGTTCCAGAAAGTAAACCTTTTGGTTCAGTGAACTGCTTTCTGGTTCTATGCTATTAGCAACTGTTTGGCCACTGGTACGTGGCAGATGTTAATACTATACATTCTGGCAATAAAGCCTTTTTCATAATTTTTTTTTCAGGAATTAGAGAGATACTCTTACACAGTTTTTTCTTTGTTGTATCTGTGGTTGATGTTGGCTTGATGACAGAACTGGAACTGAAGAATCATAATATACTCTTATCACTAGCTAATATATTTCAAATTCTTCGACTGAGCTTATTTGTTTTTTAAATAAATTCTGCTTTTCTACCTGAAGCAACCTTTTCTTTGGTTTGTCTTTTCTCAGCGGCATCAATAATGTCCTGGATGCAAGATCAGTTGGAATGAAAATTTTTGAAGACTATGCCATTTCTTGGTATTGGATTTTAATGTAAGATTTTTATGGGTATTTCTAATTTTTCCAAACTCACTTAAGAGTGTGCAGGGAATTAAAAAAATAGATCACGTGTGTGTTTGGTACCAATCCTACTGTAAAACTCAAGGAGCAACTGTCATTTCCTTTCATCTCATGACAGTGAAGTTGTTACTGTGCTCTGCATGAGATGGGGATAGTACAGCACATATGCAGAGAGTGTTGGTGTAGCTGGAGTGGCTTTTCAATGTCCTGCCAGACAAAAAATCAGGAGGTGCTGTGTTTTCTTGCAATATTCACCTGCAAGGCAATTCTAAAACTCAAAAATCCAAATTAAGTAACTTTCAGACCAGTTGCAGTTGCTGAGTGTCATTAGTATATATCTGTACGCTGTGCCTCACCTAAAAAATTCACTGCGCAGGCTCGGAGGGCACACCCACATGGGGAGAGCCCTTCCCAAATCTTCGTTCGCGAAGATTGGCCATTATTTATATATCTATATCTATATATATATATATCTCAATTAACCTGTAAGTTCAGTATAAATCCCTAACTTCAATGTGGCAGGTGAAGCAACATCATGAACAAAAAGTAATGAACAATGTTAACTTGCAATTAATACTCACTAATCACCAATTAATTAAAACAAATTTGAAACAAAAAAGTAGCTACTTTGCTGAAGCAAATACTATTTTTACATTCTTAGCCCATTAATGCTGGTTTTGGTCAATTTAAACAGGAACAGAAGTCATTGCCAGATGAGAGTCTGTAACGTGCACATTAGACAAGCCTGAATGCAAATCCATGACAATAAATACGTACTTTAGATAATAGTATGGAGAATTACTTCAGAAACATCAGTTAAGCATTTGAAGGTGTTCAGTCACTGGCGGAAGGACAGTTTTCTCATAGTCTGATACTGTGCTCACAATAGTGAGTTCACAAAAGTGGCAGGAAACTCAGATATTCAGCAAAATTGATTCTCTCTCTCTTACTGAAAACAGGCTTGTGGTACAGCCTCTTTCAAAGGAGATAGCACTGAATACATGGGCTGGAGAGAGAAGGGACAAATTTTTTGAACAGAAATTCTAAATACTGAATCAAGTTTCCACGTTTCAGATATGTTTTGTAAGGAATTGTTGCTACTTTTAAAGTGGTTGGATAGGACTTTCTTCACTGTTTTCACCAAACAATAAGATACATCAAATGATTTCTGGACAAATATGTTTAAGTGCCAGAGTTTGGGTGAGAACAGTGAAGGCTTGACAGTGAAGGGAGGTTGGATTAAAAATTAAATATGGAGTTGCTGTTGTCTTTTTAATATACCCCAAAGGAACTTCTGCTTTCAAGCCTCAGTTTAAGGGAACCAGTCCATTGAAGACAGTTGATATGTACTCAGTTTTGGTGTTATTGTATAGCTAAAGATAACTTTAGATAAAGGTAATTTACTGCTTTCAAGAAAGAGTCATAAGTTCCAAAACTTCCACTTTTTGGGGGAATACATTCTGAATTTCAATACACCATTCAGAAAGGGAAAATATGTCAGGCTAGGAAGATTTTAAAGGACTGGGACTTAGGGCAAGCTTACAAAGGTTTAATTAAATAAGCTGGGGTTATTTTTTTCTTGTCCTTCTGCCCGTCTGGCTTAGTTTGCCCAAAAGATCTGGTTTTGATTGTTTATGATCAGGCTGCCTCATTTTTAGCTTTGCTTATTGGCTAAATAAACTGGGAATGTTCAGAAGAAAAGTTACTGAACATAAGCAAGAGGTTTTAATTTTTTTTGAGTCTGTACTAAGAAAAATTGCTGATGTAACATCTATTAAAAAAACTGAGACATAAAATGTTCTGTGAAGCATGTGAACTGCATATATGTTGGAAGGGATTATTATTTATACTGCTTTATTCACAATGATTTAGAAAGCCTCACTGAGTATAAAGGTCTTTTGACATATTTTTTTCCTTTTTGCTCTAATTTCTATGAGTAAAATGACAACAAATATTTCCTTACCCCAGACTTGGTGAAGAGCAGATACTGTTGATGTCTTTCCTAGGGGCTCCATAGGTGACTTTTAACAGTTTCTTTTTATGCATCGTAGTGCCGTGATCATTTCCTCTTCTGCTGACTAGAAAGAGTAATTGGTTTTTCCTCCTAAATTCAATTATTTTTTTTAGGAAGCTCCTAAAATGTTATTTGCTAACATTATTTTTTTGCAAGCAGATTTTCAATGGAGGACATAAATCAGTGACTTCTTCTTACATGAGTATTCCTCCAGTTTAACTTTCTGTACTGTAGATTAGTCTGTGGCCTGAAAAAGACAGCTGTCCAGCTGCTGTAAGTGACAAAAAAGCCATTGTATTAGTCCCATTCAGTCAGCCTGAGAACCCAGTGCCTACAAACATTGCAGACTCTGCCCTGTGAGATCATCGTGTACAGGCTGTTAGTTTGTAATAGCAGATAATTGCTATGACACTGTGTTTCATACTGACGATTTTAAAATACATTTTTACAAGTCATTCTCTTACATGGGATGAAGTGATCCTCATTTAGAGTAACAGGCATGCAAGAAAGTGAATAGATTCTCACACTCATTTTTCCTGTGTTTCTTTTCTTTTTAGTGGGCTGTTCATTGCAATGATGCTGAGTCTGCTCTTCCTTGTGTTATTGAGGTTCACAGCTGGGGTTCTCTTCTGGATTTTCATCTTTGGAGTGATTGGAATTATAGGTTATGGTAGGTGTAACCTTCTAGCCCCTGAGACTGTCTTTCCTTATTGCTTAAGTCTGGGCAAGGCAGATCAATAGTTACATCAATAAATGGTACAGTTGCATGAATTAATGCCTAGTTTGAGACACAATTAACTGAGGACTTAAATGGCAGCAAAACGTAGGAAGAATCCAGCTGTGCTGATACTTAGCACCAGATGTAGTAACCTGCCTTATCTACATACAGTGTGCTTTATAATCACTTGTATTGATACTGTGATTGACTAGTCTCATAGTGATGCCTTTGTGGGTTTTGCTTACTTGATAGGCTGAAGACAAAACACTTGGCTTGTAAAAGATTTTTGTTTAAATTTGTCTTTGCATTCTTCAGAAGCACTCACACTATTGTTTTTTAAAAGGCATCTGGCATTGTTACTGGGAATATGAACATCTTAAAGGAATACCTGGATCTGACCTCACTGTTTATGATATTGGATTCCAGACAGACTTCAAAGTGTACCTGCAACTGAGGCAAACATGGTTAGCATTTAGTAAGTGCCCTTTAAATTCTGTATCTGTTAAGGAATATTCAGAACAATTGGTCAGTGCCTTGCTGCAGTTTCTGCTGTGTTAAATCTCCTCCTCTACATATGTTTCTTAGAGAAGAAAGCAGCATTCCATTTCTTTGTATTGTGTAAAAATGTGCATTTTAAAACAAAGACTAGTATATTTGTAAGGGATGATAATGCAATCACACTAGTGATACAAGTGAAAAATTCTTGTGTTAATAGCATTCTACTTCCTGTGTGTTCAGTCTTCATCATGGGGAAGTAGAAAGTAATAATCAAGTTAGTCTTGATGAAGTTGCATAAGGAGGGACGCTTTTCACTCCCAGTTTGTTTTTTCTTCCTTTTTGTGCGCCCCAGAAGTGAGATTAATAACTCACACTAGTAACTACATCTTTGTATCTCAGAATCATAGAATATGCTGAGTTGGTAGGGTCTCATCAGGATCATTGAGTCCAACTTCTGGCCTTGCCCGGACACGCCAACAATCCTACCATGCACTCCTGGAGCTCTGGAAGCCTTGGGGCTGTGCCCACTGCCCTGGGGAGCCTGGTCAGTGCCCACCATCCTCTGAGGAAGAACCTTTTCCTGAGATCCAACCTAACTCTGCCCTGACTCAGCTCCAGCCATTTCCTCAAGTCCCCTCACTGGTCACGAAAGTGAAGAGATCTGTATCTGCCCCTCTGCTTTACCTCATAAGGATGTTGAGGACCCCAGTGAGGTCTCCCTTCAATTTACATTCATGTCTCTGAATTTTCTTGGACATTGATCTAAGACTGTGAAATGAACTATAGCAAATTTCATTTCTTTTCAAAAGTGCTCCATTGCCTTCTCCTACAAGGGCAGTGTGTTTAAAACAACATCGTAGTGGAACAAGGCAGCCAACAACACACATATTTCTCCCCAAGAAAGGAGAGGCAGAAGAGAGAACAAATACCTGTCCAATATTGCTTGCATTCCTGTTACAGCTCTAGTAGGAGGCACACAGACACTTAACTGGTAATGAATGGGACATAACCTAAAACACTGCCTCTCCCTATCGGTAGCTAAATTAATAGAGCAGTAGTTTACTGCTTAAATCTCCTTTCTCTTCTTTGTGTCTTCCCATACCTCTCTATTGGATCATTGAACTCATGAGGCATCTTCTATCTATTGTTGAGGCAGAGCTTTTAGTATACTATCCCTAGAGAATATTAGGACTTTATTATGTTTTTTTTTTCTTGTAACTCTTCAAGATCTCTCTCTGCCTGATTCCTAGCAGCCAATGGATGGTTTATCTAGAAGTCAGGGTCACTTTCAGATGAGTAAATTGAAGTACTTGGGAATTAAATTGCTTTTTCAACATCACCCATGTAAGTAAACAGTTAAATATCCATCCTTGAAAAAAATGTACTCATTGTCCTAGTGTAGAACTCATCTTGTACTGACATTGCTTGTCTTTTTCACAATGTTTGGAACAAGTACCTTAACAGAGCCAAATTGGAATGAGAGCAACTTTAAAGAAACCTGGTTTTGACTTGCTGTCGAAGTGTGTGTAAACAGAAACTTTTTTGAACAAGGTCTGTGGCTCTGAGCAGTCACAGCAGTCACTTGGCACCTGCGGTTCTGTTGCCAGGAGTATTGATAATACTTGGGATTGCAAATTAACATTATCTGTGAGTATCTGTGTCTGATATTCTGAGCCTGTGTCTGAGCTCTGGGACCTAAAGCCAAGTCTTATGTTCCTTTCCAAATCTTCATGCAAGTTTGAGTATACTTAAGTATACTGTCTCTTCTGTCTTCCTCTCCCTCCACAGAACTTCTTGCATGCAACCACCCACGCCTGCTGGGCTGGTTTCAATATTATCTAAAGATCTGAAGCATCAAAAATTAATGGACACTCAGAGAAGATGGGTTTCAGGCTTTAAAGACTCTTATCTTCTCTAAGTGAAGTCCACAGAATTTTCTTACTTTCTACTGCAGAAGTAGGTTTTGAACCAACAAAAATAGAAATCAGACAAGCAGATGCTTTACCCAGATGAGGGTTGTGATTCAAATACTGCTTTTAACTAAGAGAGGAAATGTTCTGGAACATGGTGTTCTCAGCCCTCTAACCTCAGAGCAAGTTTCTATGATTCCAGCAGCACAACTGGAAGGTGAGAATAATTTGTCCAAAACTATCTGATACATCACAGCACATGTCAGGTTAACACTCAAACAAACCTATTGATTTTAATACATCTAAATTTGAGAACAATAGCACTCTTCTGGAAAAGCTTGACTCTTCATCTCTTTTTTATTGTTATATAAATACTACAAATGAGTAGCAGTATAGTATGAACATGCAAAATGCTTGTTTATGAAAAGTAGAATTTTAAAGGGTGAACCGTATCTAAGCTAGATACTGCAGTCATATTACAGTAAATTTTTAGCTTTGTCTGAGTATTATATGTTCTCTTTTTCTTTTAAAAATATAAATCCTAACACTGGGATCCTACATGTTCTGACTAGCTCTCTGCATATAGAATTTCTTTACAGTGGAACTTACAAACTTATGAATTGGGATTGAAGTTTGACAGGTGTGGCTGGAGAAATAGAACTACTCAAGCAGAGAATTTTACAGAGTTCATGAATGATAGTGTAAAATACAAGGAAAAAAAATTACAGAGGTAGCATATTGGTTTGGTTCTTGATCTGACTTTTTTGTCTGTTTGCTTATAGTGATAATACTTTGCGGTGTTGAGGTCATAATCATATTGATGCTGATTTTCCTAAGAAATCGGATCCGGATTGCTATTGCACTGTTGAAGGAAGGTAGTAGGTACGTTTGTCTGATTTTAATATATTTTGAATTCTATTAAATGATCTCTGGAGTATTCTTTTCTCAAGCTCTATCTTGCACTACAAAGGGCAGAAAGTTGGGGGTTAAAATACAACACTGGATTTGTTGAACCAAACAGGTAACATAAGGAATCCCAGTGCTTTGTTAATGATGTTGTGCTTATAAGAGCATTTTTATACAGTATTTCTTATCTCTCAGCTTTCTGCCTTAAGAATACATACACTGTTGATGTTACTATGTATGCTCAGTGCAAGAAGGTGTCCCAGCAGAAAAGCTAAGTGTGGTACACTGTTTAATAGGAGCCTGGGACCTATAACTGCCAACTTTGCTCTGTCATTGGATTGTCTCTGGAATGATACATTAGTGGTAGAGGATTGGTGTTGTTTTGGCTGTGGCTTCTATTTAGGAAAAACTGGATTCTTCTGGTTCCAATCCATCTTTAGTGTGGATAGGCACAAATCTGCAGAGACAAAAGTAGGCTTCTGTGGCCAGACATTGTAGGAGAGTGCAGTCCACAATACTTATTTTTAACTCCGAGTAAAGAAGAAAGCAGAAAGAAGCAGCACTAGATTATGTGACAACTGTCAACAAGGATGTTGAAGTAAAACTGCTAGAAGACTGATGAAAAATGTGTTTCTGGAATATTTGTAGCTTACTAATAATGTTTTGTTTCTTTCATAGGGCTATTGGCTATATAATGTCTACGCTGTTCTACCCCATCGTCACCTTCATACTCATTGCAATTTGTATTTCCTACTGGGCTGTGACAGCTGTGTATCCTTGTCTGTGTACCTCTCTGCAGCAAGTCTGCTGGTCTGCAAGACTAGGCAATTCTCTCCTATTTCACATTAATCAAAGCATTGTTAAGAGGGTTGTTTGGTCACTTGGCACTTCATGTGCTGATGCACTCTTTCTTGCTGCACTTTTGCATGTCATGTACAAATCAGACAGTGCAGTTAATCTGGTTAAAAAGAACTGGACTAAAATTCATGCCAAGGCAGGGGGATTATACAAGGCCTTGTGTACTACATAAGATTGATTTCTGGGAGTTAAAATGGTCCTCAGCAGTGAGTGAATATGGTCCTTAATGTGCTGTGTCCTTTACAGACCTGGTGTTAATTGTCTCTCAGTTAACTGGATGTGGAGTGGGCTCTGTATGTGTTTTATTCAGAAAAGTATGAGAAAGAAGTGAGAGAATATACAGTGCACTGTCTTCTCTGAGTTGCCTAACAGCAACCACTATTTGTTCCCCAACAGCAAAGGTTTGGTAAGGATTAAGAAACAGGGAAACTGCTATTTGAAAACGTGTTGTTCTTTCATGCACAAGGAGGGTCAGTTGCTGCTGAATGTTAATTCATCCTTATGCTCTGTATCTACTTCCACCAAAATACAAACCATCAAAGAACTACTACATAGTCTGCCTTGTCAAAGATAAATATGCAGGAGAGGGAAAGTCAACTTTCAAGGTTACACCTCCTGCCCATTCTGGTGTGTTACTACAGCTCCAGGGTAGAGTTCGCCTTGGTTCTCTAAGTAACAAGAATAATCCATCTTGTCTGTCTATCCTTCAGGCACATCTCTGAATAGCAAAAGCAGTTTTTGTGTTACTTGCACAGATTATTTAGAGCTAGTAGTTACCCGCTGGAGAATCCTTGCTCAAAGCCTACAGTTCTGTGATTCCTCCTTAAAATATTTCATGCAGTTTTCTGGCCACATCAGGAGAACCTGTGTATAAAGTAATGGCCAATCAATCACTGTGCAAGTATGCAAACCTGACTTGTGACCCAGAGGTAAGTGTAACAAATATTTACCTGTAGTGAAAGCTATGTTAATGTCATTTCTTAATCACTGTTCAAGGCAGTGCCAGTAGAAAATGTGTGTATTTTAAGTAATTATTCCTCATGTTAAAGCTGAAAATATTACCTAGTGTTCTGGTAACACTTCTTTGTCCAAAGCATTTTGTGGACATAAACTAGTTTTTCTGTTAAATTGTCCTGTAAATTTTAACCATTCTAATTTCCAGGGTGAGAAAGGAAGACACAGAAATACAAGTTTATTGGTGCTCTTGAATTGGTGAGGAGTCTGTTTTGTGGTTCTCTGAAGGCCATGGTAGTCCTTAAAAGCTGTGCCTCAAACTTGCGGAGGGATGAGCCGTGATTCAAAGCAGAAGCTTAGCTTCCCTTGGCACAGGGATTACCTTCAAGAAACTCCAAAAATATTTGTCTTTTTTTTTTCCTAAATTTTGCCTTCAGTCCAAAGTTTTTACTTGACTCTGGGCTTGAATCTAAGGATTTTTTTAGAACTAGAAATATTTATTAAATGTTGTGCACCTCGGGAAGAATAACCCCAGGCACCAGCACAGGCTGGGGGTGACCTCCTGGAGCAGCTCTGGGAGAAGGACCTGGGGGTCCTGGTGGACAGCAAACTGTCCCTGACCAGCAGTGTCAAGGGCCAAGAAGGCCAGTGGGATCCTGGAGTGCATCAGAAAGAGCAGTGCCAGCAGGTCAGAGAGGGCATCCTGCCCCTGTGCCCAGCCCTGGGGGGCACATCTGCAGTGCTGTGCCCAGCTCTGGCTCCTCAGGCCAGGAGGGACATGGAGCTCCTGGAGCTGGTCCAGCACAGGCTGTGGAGATGCTGAAGGGACCGGAGCATCTCTGGGAGCAGCAAAGGCTGAGGGAGCTGGGGCTGTTCTGCCTCCAGAGGGGACACTGAGAGGGACCTCCCCATGGCTGGCAGTGCCTGCAGGGAGGGGGCAGAGCATGGACCAGATTCTGCTTGGGGAGTCAGGGACAGGAGAAACGGGCAGGAACTGATGCATTAAATTTTGGTATACTGCTGTGGTTATGTGTATTAACAAAGAATTCCCCACTCTGTTGATGTCTGAACACTGCAAAAGAAAGGAATTAGAATTGGTTTGGTGCCCAAACCAAGCGAATAAATGAAATGAACAATTGAAATGGGGAAATAATTCAATGTAAAGACTGCTCTTCTTTTAATAGTCTGAGATACATAAGGGAAGTTGTGAACACATCCACAGTTTGTATGAAATGGCATAGCTCAGTTGTTTTTATTTCAGCTGTGGTGATTTACCTGAATGTCAGATTTGGCCTTTAGTTTTCAAATAAATGTATTTTTGAATTGAGCAGATTTTCTTGAACAAAACAGAAGCATTTATGTATCTTAAAAGCAAATTTCTGAAATGCAGATTCCATTTATGTAGTTTGAAGTCTTGTGGTGACCAGCCCTGTTTGCTACCACCTAGTTTAAAGTTAAGCACCTGCACAAATCATTGATATGAATCCTTAAATATGTAAACAGGTTACATAGTGTTGGAGTGCAGTTTTGAATGAGCTAATGAAACGTCAAGCAGAATTATGTCATTTGAATTAACATGCTAAACTTCAGAGGCTCTGTACACAGAATTCATTGCTTATGATTGTGTTGTTTATTTTTCTTTTTATACAGACTTTTAACACAACCAATGTGACTAAATTGTGCCCAGGTGCTCAGTGCACTTTTGCTTTTTATGGAGGAGAAAGCCTGTACCACAAGTACATCTTCATCTTCCAGTTAGCCAATGCCTTTGTCTTTGTGTGGCTGGTGAACTTTGCAATTGCACTAGGTCAGTGTACTCTTGCTGGTGCCTTTGCCTCTTATTACTGGGCCTATCGAAAACCAGCTGATATTCCACTGTGGCCACTCTTCTCTTCGTTTGGACGAGCAATACGGTAAGAATGGAGCTGGATGTGAGCCTGGTCATGTATCCAACAACTGCTGTTTGTACATCTATGCAGGCCAGTCTTAGAATATCAAATGAAAATGATTAGTCGCATCGTGGTTTACTCTCTGTAGCAGCCAAGCCCCTGCAGCTGCTCACTCATTCCCTCAGAGTGGGATGGGAAGGAGAATCCAAAGAGTGAAGGTGTGAAAACATGAGGGCTGACAAAACGACAGTTAATAGGTAGAGGAAAGCCACATGCACAAGCAAAGCAAACCAAGGAATTAATTCTTCATTTCCCACAGACAGGCAAGGGTTCAGCCATCCCCCAGCCAGCAGGGCTCATCATGCATAGCAGTGTCTTGGGAACACAAGCTCCAGAACTCCAAATGTCCCCCTCGTCCTCTTCCTTCTGCCAGCTATTGTTGCTGAACATGACACTGTATGGTGTGAGGTCCCCCTGGGCTCAGCTGGGGTCAGCCATCCTGGCTGTGTCCCCTCCCAGCTCCTGGAGCACCCCCAGCCTGCTGCTGGCAGGGCAGGATGAGGAGCAGAACAGCCCTTGGTGCTGTGCAGGTGCTGCTCAGCAGCAGGTCAAACATGGCTGTGTTAACAGGACTGTTTTGGTCCAAAACATAGCACAGCACAAACTTCTATGAAGAAAACTAACTCTAGTCCATCCCAAACCATTATGGTCAGGAAAATGTACTTGTTAGGATAAGGCTGAATATTGTAGCCAGGATTGTGTAGTCCCCCAAAGCTGCTGCAGCATCCTGCCCCTAGATCCAACCAGTTCTAAGGCTTAGCAGGTACTCCCAGTAGGCACACCCCCCAAATGCTTGTATAGAGCACACACATACACAGATTTACAGATAGACACAACACTCACAAAACACCAGCAGCAACAATGGCTTTATCGTGTTCCTCTCTGGCAGATCAGGATGAAGGTTCACTAGTTCATGTTAATTTCCACTAATGGACCTTCCTCCACTTATGATTTTATTTATATATACATACATGTATTATTGCACATTTACACCCATGCATGACATAACAGTCATCATGTATTTTGTTTTAGATACCATACAGGTTCGCTGGCATTCGGCGCCTTAATTCTTGCAATTGTCCAGCTTATTAGAGTAGTACTGGAATACTTGGATCACAAACTGAAAGGTGAGGTTCATGTATCTGCTGTAGGTTGGTAAGACCTCCTCTGCTAAATTACTTATTTCCCAAACTGTTTTTGAGCAATGAAAAGAGATTAATTCCAGATTATCCATTGTAGTTTCATTTGAAACCAGTACATTTGTGTTGATTTACTCAAATTGAGTCCATGTTCTTTGGAACCTAATGCAAAGTTCAAGTGAGATATGGATCTGATCTGATTGATACCTAGTGAGCTAAATTTGGTTGGGAGAGTCCATCCCTAGAAGGAAAGAAATAGTGTTCCTGTTTTTGTCACAATTTAACATTTTTTTCTGAATATCCTTCTATGTTCTGAAGATGGTTCATGAATTCCTATGTATAATGTACTCTCTCCTGGGTTTTTTTTTTAGGTACTCAGAACTCCTTCACTAGATTTCTACTCTGCTGCCTCAAGTGCTGTTTCTGGTGTTTGGAAAAATTCTTAAAATTTATAAACAGAAATGCCTACATCATGGTATGTGCCATATCTGCATGTGGTCTCCTCTATCTGGGACACTAAAATACCCTAGCCACTACTAGCTGGTCAGCAGTCAGCACTAACTGAATCTGCTGAATATATAATGGGATTTATGGGAGTTTTCAGGACATGCATGTGGTTCTACCATGAAAAAGTAAGATTTTTTAAATTTCTAATCTCAACCTGTTTTATGCCTGTCTTCGTCTGTCACCGTCACCCCCAAAGTAAGTGGGAAGGGATGGCATAACTGGTTGACTCCCCCTCTGATTCAGCAATTGAGATCCTAGTTTCAACAGGAATCTTAGCTTTTTTCATGTTGCATGTTGATGACACTTCTCTTTGGAGATGGTGTTTGAATAAGGAGCTCAGAAGGCATATGATAACTCTATTTCCGCATGGAAGTTAAAAGCACAAATTCTGCTAGCAGCAGCAGTGATATTTCTCTGAAATAACCCTTCTTAGTTTCCAGATAAGAGAAATTTGAAATTTTCATGTAAATAAGCATACACAGATGTAAGCCTGGAATGATCTGACTTGAAGCAATTTTGGTGATTGAATGGTATGGTCACAGGCTTCTTGTCTCAAAGGAGGTTGCTGTAATGGGTCCTTATAACTTGTGTTCATGCAATTGATATTTCAAAGTAAGGCCATCTTGAAGAGGAAGTGATGTTTTTGACAATCTTCTTTATAGTTGATAAACTGTCTGAGCTAACAGCTGTTCTAGTGTATCTTACTCTTGTGGAAATTATTCCAGGAAGAAATGGTTTTGTTCCTGGATGACTTTATGCTGCTTTACTTCATACTGATTTCGTCTTCAGTGAAAGCAGCAACAGGTCCGAGGAGATAGTTAGAGGAGTCAGCTCATTTCATCTGTACAAGTGCCTATTCCTTTCCACTGACTATAGATGTAATGGAGGTAACTAGCAAAGGGAGAAGAATCCCTCAGCAAGTACCTTTTTTTGCTCTGCTTGGCAAACTGAGTCCCGAGCCTGCTGCCTGTGAGGTCCCAGGGGTGGCTGCTCCTCACCAGGGACTGGAAAGGGAAGGGTGGGTAATACTTTGTCCCAGCCTGGTGAGAAGCATGGAGAAGTACAGGTGACTGGGGGAAATGCTTTATGTCCATCTGAGTTTCAAGGCTGTATATTAGAGAGAACTATGCTTTACATGCAGGAGGATTCTGGCATACAAGGAGGTATTCTCATTATTGAAAATACCTAACAGCTACTATTATTTTGCAGATTGCCATATACGGTAAAAACTTCTGCACCTCAGCAAGGGAGGCGTTCTTCTTGCTCATGCGGAATGTGGTGAGGTAAGGAGCCATCTCCTGGTCCTTGGAAATGGCAGAGCTCCTGCTATTGCACTCTGAGGACACAATTCTTTCCTCTCACATATCTCCTCCAAATATTACTGTGAACTGTTCTGTCATTGGATATGGCCCTCACTTATTACTCAGTGTGTAACAGCAGGCTGTCCAGCACATTGACCTGTGTAAAGTTGGTATCATCTCATGGTTTTGTTGTGATTGCTCCAATCAATTCATAAGAACCCCGTAGATTGGAATAATGCCTCCAAGAAACCAGGGGAGACCCAGAGGGGAGATCTGTGGATACATAGGAATGGGGTGCTGCCATATGTGTGTTTCTTAAGCTTTGGTCCACTTACCATCTGGGACAAGGAAAGCAGAAAGACTTTAGATTCATTTAGAAAGCTTATGGGGTGTCAGAGAGTGGAAGTAAAGAAGAGAGTACTTTGCTTTCAAAAAGAGTATCTTTAACATAATCTGATCTCCTCTGGTGCTGGGAACTCCCCTGGCCATTTTCTCCACTACCAAGTCTGCTCCCAAACTTCCTGTTCTCATCAGTACTTTCCATCATTGCAGCTGGCTCTTTCTTTCCTACTGTGAGACAAAAAAATGATGGGAGAGTAACTTAGGAGCAGGCCATGTTGATGCAATAGCAGACAATCTAATTACCAAGCAAGAGACACAGTAAAACTGGTGAGGTGTTTTAAATTAAGTGAAAAACTGGGAGAAAGAGAGAAATAGAGGGGGAGGCTGAAGGAGGAAGATGGAAATGATGCTTCAGAAAGAAGAGGGAAGGATTGGAGATGGAATAATAGAGTGTTTTCACTGTGTTACCCTGTACTAATATCAGGGCAGTGATGTCCACACTGTGTAGTGCCTGTGCAATAGAAAAGCTGCCTTCGTTTTCTGACAGAATATTACCTTGCTGTCCTTTGTGATTTTGTTCTTAACTAGTAAGAGCAATACCTAAAAGCCAGGCATATAATTTTGTTGTTTCAATTGAAGGTATTTTTATCTTGTGCACTTTGCTAAGTCTGAATTCTGACAGATTAATAATGATTTGTCTCTTAAGTAGGTCTTAATGTTTATTTTTCATAGTAGTCTGTGCTGTATATTTCCATATCTGTAGCTTTTAGTGCTGTCAAGAGGTTGATGATACAAACTAATCTCAGCATTCCCTGTCTATATTGTTGTGCTGTCAGCCTGTGAAATTAGCCGAAGACAGCTTCTGGCCATATTTTACCACTATCCATGGATTTAAGGAGAAAGAATACAAATGTCTGTTCTGTGATGATTGTATATCATTTGTTCTTTGCTGAACAGAGTTGCAGTTCTGGACAAAGTTACAGACTTCCTTTTATTCCTGGGGAAAATCCTCGTTGCTGGTGGTGTAGGTAAGCTAATTCATTTTTTTTCTGGGTTGTATGTTCTGTTTTCTGGTACCTACAAACATGGGTGCCATAATCATATATGCTCAGTTAACAGCTGGAGGTTCTCATCAGTCTGACTGTTTGGAAATCTGTTCCTGTGTTTCTAGAATTTGCAAGATTGAACTATTTTTTTCCCTACCTCCCCCCTCCCAAGCCCCTGATGTGCCTTGGCAGCATCTTTTCCATAGTTGATTTTACAGCTCTTGTGTGTGTGGCTGGTGCAAGGTCTCCTGCAGCCACAGCATCAAATTTGATCCAACCAAATCCACATCCAAGAAGTCAGGCACAGTCAGTTCTCCTTTCATAAGAACTGAACAAAGTTGCAAATGAGATTCACCTCATAGTAGACAACATGCCTGCAAGAGGAGGTATTGCAAGTCTGCAGGAGGTGTGCCTGAACCTCTGCTGTATTCCAGCCCATTATAGCTATAATCTATAGTAAAAGAAATAGAATATTTCTAGCATTCTTACAGGGTTTTCTTGGTTATCAGTAAATATCAAAATAGGTGATTCATGTTTTTCTGTGACAGAAGAGTGATTTCTATTTTTTAAATGAAACACTTTCAGAAATTCAGGTTGCCAGTATTCCTTTATGGTTTTTTAAAATTGTCACAGCAATTCCAAAAAACTATTTTACAAATAACCATATATTGCATTCTACATACCTTAAACGATAACTAATTAATTATATTTTAATCAAAAATTGAAAACTGATACCAAGAACTCATCTAAAAAAATTTGTCATTACTGTAGAATTACATTATTTATTAATTTTGCTATTAAATTCAGTAGAACGATAAAGCAAAACAATTAATTGAATCGTTTCTGAGTCCGTGAATATATTTATGCTAATTGATTAATTTATGTATCTCTTCTGTCAGATAATTGAGGAATTTATTGTTTACCAAACGTTTATTTAAACCAACCTTGTATCTGTTGTCTGTCTCATCCATTCTTTCCATGTTAGGAAATCAAAGCTAGTATGGAAGTCATTGTTTGCCTATGCTTCTTGCAGGTGTCCTTGCATTCTTTTTCTTCACACAGAGAATACCAGTCTTTGCACAGGAAGTGCCAACGTTAAACTACTACTGGGTACCATTGTTGGTAAGGCTTCTGTCTGATCTTCTGCACACTGGGGGCAGTTGGATGTGCTCACACTGCTCAGGGCATGGGCTGCTCACTCTGCTCTGGGCCACCCCTCAGAGGCACAGGATCCACTGAGCTGAGGACTCATCTCCTGCACTCCAGTCCTCGGGATCCTTCAGGCAGAAGTGGCACTGTAGGGACTCTGCATCTTCAGAAAAATCAGGTTTCACAGCTACTTTGCTCAGACTTCCAAGACAGCAAAGGCTGGTGGTGAGGCACTGATAGCAGTGTGGCTTTTGATGGACAGGACGTGCCATGCATCTCTTTTCTGCTTTTGTAGGCCCCCCTTGGACTCCAGAGTATCTCCAGGATGAGTGATTCCTAAAGGAGTCTAGAACATTCTTGGCGTATATTCTCTTTGGATGTTGAAATTACTCTCGTTTGGCAGCTGGAAAATGAGTGGCTACTGCATATTAAAATGCAGTGTCTTGAGCCTGTGATCTCTGTCCACAGCACTAGAAACCTTGGGTAGAAAGACAGAGCTGACATTGAATTATCCCAAATTTGCTTAGCAGACTGGGCTTGTGGCTTGTGTTAATAGGGCCACGTTGGTCCCAGAAGACGTTTGGGGGCTAATTGTGGTTTGTTTTTTGTAGACAGTCATCATTGGCTCCTACCTGGTGGCACACGGGTTCTTCAGCGTCTATGCAATGTGTGTCGACACGCTTTTCCTCTGCTTCTGTAAGTACTGCCTTTTCTTTCAGTAATACCTGCAAGGCATGGAAAGAGGAGTAGAAAACCACCTTATTCCTTCCTTACAGAATTCTGGGGATGTATTGGCAGACTGTGTGAAAAATTAGCAGCTTCTTCTTTTCAGATAGGCTACTTGATGCATTCTTTAGTGTTTAGTATTCACATTTAATTAGTTTTAAAAACATAAGGTATTTTATGGTTCAGGGAGTATCTGGCTTTTGTCCTTCAGATGTTCCTTAAATATCAATAAGTTTGCTTTAGGGTGCTTTTTGGAGAGCCCTGTACAGTATTGATTCCCTTAAACTTCTTGATAATAGCAAAGATATTCTTTGGTATGTAGATAGTACTTTGTTTTCAGCTTAATAACCCTGAACAAAGTATTACCCTGAATCACCTTAAGAATTCTGTAAAATGCCACCTGAATGTCTGTCCCTTGGACCCCCAATGGCAAGCAGTCATGGTCACACTCAAAAGGACTGATGTTCACTGCATCCAGTCAGAGAATACTAAAATCACAGAAGAAATCTGTTGGTCTTAAATTAGGACATGATTATAAGAAGTAGATGTCCTTAATATGTAATACCTTCCATGTGCTAGATCTTTCTACAATGAAATTCATTTTAGTGGGTCTGTGTAGAAGTTACATGGTAGTAATTGTTCTTGGAACTGGTAAATTTGATAATATTAAGGGAATATTGAAATAGTCATGGGCTTGATCTTTATATATGTATATATATGTATATATGCACAGTGGATTACTGACGTGAGATAAACATAGTAATACTGATTCTTTAAACACTCACTTTAACCATGCTTCCCTGAAAACTAAGGTTAGCTGTGATTCTGGAAGAAATGGGTTGCCAAAGACTCACAGAAACAAAATGAGTTAGAAAACTGAAAATTGAGAGCTATATCCTATTTATGTCAAGTTATGGACTTTAGTTCTATACAAACAGGCAGACATAGCACTAATAACACTCTCAAGAAATAAGCTGAACTATAAATAAATTATTATTAAGTATTTGTATTAGTAGTAGTAATAATATTCAAATTAGTATTGAAATTATATTTATTTATTTCATTAGTTATTTAGAAAGAAATGGCATCTAGCAAGTTTGTTGGTGCACTCAAAAATTAAAAGATTTTCTTTTTAATTTATTCAAAAGACACAGGGTATATACTGCCACGAAGATATATTAAGATTTACCCTCTGTAAACTCTTTAGCCACTCCTTCCAACTGGTGCTCTTGCTTTGGCTCTGCAGATCAGCCTCTGCAGGGTTGCAGTGACTTCACTGCCCATAAGTGTAATTGGTCACTGGTCTGTAACTGCTGCATGACACCAGCTGGGCTGAATCCTGAGAATTGACTTAGTAATTACCTTCTGTAGGAAAAAAAAGTATTAAGTCTGCCTCATTTATATTCTGTTCTGCTTCCTCTGCTTCCATTCAGTAATGAATGGTAGATCATGTAGAATATTGTGCACTGGTGGCACCAGGTTTTCACAGACTTTACCTTAAGAAGAAAAAAGCATCCAGTTTTAAAAAATGCTTAAAACCATAGCTCTCTTTGTGGCAAATTTGCTGGCAAGAGGTATCCAAAATGCCAGGCTTCAGTGGAAGAATGGGAGTTTCTGAAAACTTCACCTGTACTGCCAAACCAAAGATCTGGAGAATAAAAAGAATATATTGCTTTCATGTAAAAATGGCTAGATGTTTGTGTCTCTGCTTCATGTAAAACCTCTTGTGATTTGAGAAAATAGAAATTTTAGTGTCCTTAATCAAGGACATCATTAATAATACAGCTAAATAGCCTTGAATGAGATTTTTCTTAATGTTAGGTCTTTTACTCTCTCCTTCCTTCAATTCTGTTTGTATCTCTCTGTGTGGGGTTGTACTGCCATTTGCTTTTTTGACCACTTTTGCTGTGTAAATTCAGGTGAAGACCTGGAAAGAAATGATGGATCTACAGCAAAACCCTATTTCATGTCAGCGAGCCTGCACCGGATCCTGGGGAAGAAGAAGCTGAGCCCCAAGAAGGCAGCGGAATAACATCCACTGAACCTCAGCAGCAAAAAGTGGCTCTTAAGCAAAACGTGTAGAAAGTAGGCAAAAGTAAAAACTGTAAATGATGCTTCTGGTTAATGGGTGATTATTTTTTCCTTTTGCTTATATCTAAAAAAAACCAAGAGCAATGATGATAACATTTAATTATTTTAAGTGCTTAAACTAACAGCTGTGAAAACAAGGCCACGTTTTAGTTTATAGAGTGCCTATGAAAAGGAAAATGTAAATTTGAAGCTTTTATAAGTCTATAATGATGTTTTAATAACTTTTGTAATACAAGTTGCTGCCTTAGATGACAGCAGTTTTGATAATGTTTCTTTTTATAAGTGTATATTTGTAAAAGAAATTCAGGCAATTTTTGAAAGCACTAACATATAATCTAATTAGCCATAAAAAGATAGTTTGAGACTCTAGTTAACCTGGAGATGGTACTAAATTTGTAAATATGGTGCTATGATTGTATTTTTTTGTACAAGCTGGTTCACAGCTATTTAAACTGTGATTATACGTGCATTAATGATTCCCTACACTGAAAAATGTAGTGATATTTTAATCACATTCACAACTGCATCTTTTAAGACGTGATGGTGCCCTGCAGGCCCCAAAGAAGGTAGTCAGAAAAGACTTTTGTTGCTTAAATTGAAGTTTTCTGTGAGTTGCACTTAAAAGATGATATAACTGAGAGAAGGGCCCACTTCACTTGAAGTGATTTGTGGTTCACACAAATGAGGTTTCATCTGGTACAAGATGGTGAATGTATAATTTTTAGCTGATGTCTAAGAGAGATGCACATGTGTTAATATCCCCCTATCTCTGACAAGTCTCTGATTGTGTTCTACATTGCAAGGAAGTTGAGCTTCACTGAAAGGAAAGCCAAATACAGTTGTTTTTTCCTCGAAAGAAGGTCTTTGCCGTGTGTGTGTGCACAAGACGTTCCATGCCCAGCTCTTGACCAAGGCACTGGAACACTGCAGGTGCTGAGGGCCAGGGGGTACTTTCTGCACATCTCCAGGCTCTCAGTGGCTCACACAGAAAGGTGTTAGGACGTTGAACTCAAGTCTTCCCATGATACAAGATTAATTATTTAGCTACTGAGACATGCTCTGAACGATTTAGTTTGCTTTTTGGTTATTAAATTTGCCCAGTCATTACTACAAAGTACGAAGTCGTTAATACATCTGTTGTTAGAAAGCACATTTAACGTTCTGTGTGGTTTATTGACCCTCCCACCGTGGTTACGTAACAGCTCTGCCGATGGAAAAAGTCCAACTCTGAAGTGCTTCTCAAGTCTTTTACTTGAGCTGTGCAGGTTTTCATTATTAGTCTCCTGGGGTACCAGGGACGATCCATATCAGACCTACCCTGAGCTTTCATGGATTCCACTGCGCTGATTTATTTCAGTACTGTCTGCTTTCCAAGAGTGGCGTGTGCCATACATTTGCCAACTCCGTGACAGGATTTCAGCACCTGGAAATACTTTCCTAGCCCTAGATGTCCATTGGTGTCACAAAAAGAAAGGCAAATTATTTTCCGGATGATTTGAAGGAAGTTTCTGGGCTAAACCATTCCCATCCCAATGGTACTGACCATTGCCATCCCAGTGGGATTTTGCTCTCGAAGTTACAATTCCAGTTTGTGATGGCTGTAATTGCTCTAAAAGCAGGAACACTGTCCTTCCTGCAGTGGATCTGGGATGTCGTGGGGATGGGAAAGTGACTCTCACCCACACACTTGGAGTTGTGGGCATGGGCAGATCTTGAAATCCTGTGACCTGAGGTGCAGGTGAGAGGGTCCTTTTGAGCATTCTTTGTCGACCAGTGGGTGCTGCAGCCCTTTTCCCTGAAGCAAAAGTGAGGGGTTCAGTTTAGGATTCAAATAATGTAAAATAAAGGCTTACTGTTTCAAACATAACTACTGATTATGGGCACCTTCAGTTTTTGGTAACTGCTCCTGAGGTACCCCAGAGTAAACCTGACTTTCAGAAAGGACTGAGAACCCTGTCTTTGGGGAGAAAAATCTGCCTCTCGAGGGATGAAGTTTTTCATCATCATCAGACCTTTCTCATTGTGTTCATGGCATGGAATGCACAACCCCCCCAAGATTCTCATCTTTTCAGAGAATTAAGTGAGTAACTTTTGAGGGTATGTCACCATTCTGTGATTAAAGAAGCTGCTCCTGTGATTACAGTCCATGTTCTAAAGCTTTTTTCTTTTAATACTATTAAGTGATTAATTTGCAGCTAAAGAAGCTGCATTAACGAATCTATATTTCTACTGGACTTGAGTGTCTTACTGGGAGCTGAAGTGGAAAAACATATTTCTGAATATGGCTTTTTTTTTATCATATGAATGTAACCATAGAGTTTACTAGGAATAAAGCATAATAGAAATAGTATACAGTTATTTGATTAGAAGACTTTTGTAACAAACCTATGCATTTACTAAATGAATTTCTAAAAGTGAAAGTTTTAAATTGTATTATTTATATATAGTAAATATATATATATATGTATAAATTTGCTCTTCTCACTATTTTGTGGAAGTATTTAGAATGTAAATGATCATCATTTCTGAGAAGAAAATTTAAAAGCCATTTTCTTAATAATTATGAGAACTGTGAAAATACAAAGCAATACCATGTAGATTTTTGTAATCAATAAATTCAATAAGGAAATAATTATTTAATATTAAAACTGGCTTTTAAAAAATAAATTGCTAATAATTAATAAGTCAAAATTAATGGAAGTATCTACTTGGGAAAGAATCACCTAAGATACTGTAAGACTATCTTATTAGAATGGTTCCTAACTAATCCTGTGGGCGGAATCTGCAGATTGGTGCCACAGAAGATGTACTAGTATTGACAGTTATTGATTTGGACATTTACTTTGTTGCTTGATTTAGTTTAAAATTCAAAATTTCATTCTTTGCTTTAGAGAGTGGAAGATGGTCAGATCTGTCACGGGAGCCCCCTGGGCTGTGCCAGTGCCCAGACTGGGCAGGGCGGGGTCGGTGCCTGCAGGGATGGAGGGGACAGTCCAGACCCGGCAGGCACAGGGTCCTGCAGGTGCTTCTCCCTGGCACAGGGTCTTGCAGGTGCTTCTCCCTGGCACAGAGAAGCTGTGGGAAGACAGGGGACTATGCAGAAAGACCCTTTCTCAAGATCACAAACAAGCAGAATGTAGAAACCAACAGACAGTAGAAAACACCCCTGTTATCAATCCACATGCTCGTGTTTGTTTAGTTTGGGTTAGAGCCATTGTATCTCCTGATGCTGTATTACTGTATGGCTTTCATTTACATGTTTTATACCAAAGTTTCTAGGTCAAGCTTTCAAATTTTGTAAAAAAAAGAAGAAAAAACAAACGAAAAACCAAACAAAAACCCGAACAAAAGTAACCACAGAAACAAAATAAACAGGATGGGATGATTTCTGCCAGGGGTGGGGGCAGAGTCCAAACAGTATTCAGCAGCTGATTCTTGGGTGTTAAAAGGATGCTAAATATGCTTTTAAATGTTAGTATTGAATGAAATATTTTACTATTGCATATTCTGGAAAAATATTTTGGCAGCTGCAATTTTGGGCTGATTCTGGTTCTTCCACAAATGGACTGTCAGAGAAGTGATTATGAAGAAGAAAATGACTGTTTTTGAGTAACGTGGTATGTCTCCCTTTTGAGCAGTTGCTCAGCCTGGACAGCTGTGTCCTTGCAGACCAAGTGCCTTACTGGCTGTTACTTTACCTGGGTTACATTTTGAAATTTATTCATATCATGTAGACCACAAAACAGAAAATGTTAGATAGGAAAACCAACACTTTATTTCAAATTAACTGATAGAAAATTAATTGTAGGAAGGATTCAGATGTGTTTGGACTGCATGGTGCAGCACACCCAATTTGCCTATTGCTGTTGTTAGATCATGAAAGTTGACAGTGTGATCTGGGAGAAAACATGGCAATTGTGGTGTTGCAAATAATCAAATAAAAACAATGCAAGACTTCCATTTTTTATAGTAGATTTTTAAAATAGCTTTAATTTCTGATGTAGTGGGCTTCTGAGTAGGGCCTATTTTGCTTTTGGTTATAATGATTGTGTGTGTTGTATTTGTGGAACTGTGGGGAGACCTGGGCTCTTGCTACTTAAAAGAGAAAGAATAAAGCTAACACATATATATTACTGTAATACATCTATTTGTGTGTTTATAAGCATAAAATTCATTTTCCATTTCAAGACTGACAATTTTCTGTTATGGAAGTGTTTTATAAATTGTTCCAAATTTTTAGACTTTTGATACAGGCAATGATTTTTGAGGTAACATGTAATTTGTACTGCACTGTAAACAATTAGAGAGGTAACTGTTTCTTCATGCTCAAGTAACACTAGTGCTACTAATATTAAAATTGTCTGTTAACTCTGCGCTACAATATGTCCACATGTATGTGTTCCAAATAATTAGTAAACCATAACAATGGCTGAGTTTTAAGAAATGAAAGGGAGGTTACTGTTCCCCACTAATGTGATTCTTAAGTTTATATTATCTTGCCAAAACCAAATTAACACGAGCACGATGGTTCGAGCTCTAAACCCTGTTGCTTCTGCTATGCAGAAATAGATCGGTATTGTTTAAATATCTTTGATAACAAAAGTGCTTAATTTTATTGTTACTAGACCGTTTTACATTTCTTGGGGATTGTTCTAATAAAGATTTCGNCGGGGCAAGTCGGGGAGTGGCCACACCTCAGGGCAGAGGTGTCGGCTGGGGGGCGGTGGTAGTGGTGGTGTGTGTGTCGCTACCACTGCTACAGGGATGGAGGGGAATTTGGAGGTTTATTTATAATGGCTCGAGGATTGTTTGTTATTTTTTACTTTAAAATTAAGTTGTTTGAACCACATAATAATAAACCATGGGTTTTTTCATCTGAACCTTAATTGAGATCTTATACAAGATGATGAGTATTTTAAATTGGCCAAAATGATACCATGGTTCTCGGTATAAATCTCTTTTGGAGTTACGAGACTCATTAAATGTCAGATTTTTCTCCTGCTTTTGTGTGAGATCAAGAAAACCTTTATTGCATGACGGGGGTTGGTGAAGCATCAGGGGCAGAGCTGGTGCAGGTGCTGAACTCGCAGCTGAGCCATGGCAGGTGAGTCCTTGTCTGACCAGTGGCCCATCACATTTCTCTGGCATACATGCAATAAAAACCAAAACCACCAAACCCTGTACAAAAGCTTTTCAGAGATGGGGATGGATTTCAGCAGAGGTAGAACAGGAGCACTTATTTGGAGTTGGACAAAGGAAAAATCTGAACTTGCGTTTAAGTCCTTCCATATGTGGGGGGCCTTTTCTGAAGTTGTTTCTGGCATTTGGCAATCACTGCAATGAAACCTTGAGACAAAGTTTTTGAATGAGCAAAGCAAGCTGGAAGTATAGCTGTGTTTGGGATTCAGTGACTGAATAGCAAATAAAGTGCACACAGAAGCTTTAAATTCATAGTTGCAGCATATATCATTTAAGGGAAAATGAGCACATGTGAGGCTTGTGCCATGGGATACTATTTCTTGGGGTTAAATGCTCTCAGTGGGGCCGCTGGGGGGTTTGTGCAGCCCAGGCAGCCACACCTGGGGCAGTGGCTGAGCAGGACGTGTCCAACCCAGTGCTGGCTCTAGGAGGGACTGGCAGCTGCTGCAAAAGGAAAGCTGTGACAAAGCAAAGGGAAGAATGGCTCAGCCTGGAAGGTTTAGATGTGGACCATTTCAGTCCAAACTGAACATTGAAAGGTGAACTGCAAAAATGATCTTCAGAGGGATATTGGTGTTCCCTGAGCACAGGTCAGCAGCTCAGCTGACTGAGGCTGTGCTGCATGGGAGGAGGTACAAGCTGAGTACACTACAGCTGATTGGAAGAGATAAAAGACACTACTGTTCTACAGTAATCATCAGGAAAGCGGATTTATTTCTTCTTCTTGTTGACTTTTTTAACATTTGAACAGACACAAATTTGGCAAACAAAACCTGCGGGGTTTTTGTTCTGTAAAGCATCACTGTAAAAACTCAGTTCTGAGCATGGCAGAAAGCAACAATAACAGTAAAACACTGTGTTTGTTAAAGCACATTGTTTAAGTTCAACTGATCATGTATAGCCCTGCAGAATCTGATGTAGTATACCCAAACTCTGGAAGGTACACTGGATATTTTTATTTTTTAAAGTACATCAGTATCTCTGAGCACACACAATCTATTGGAACTGACTGCAGCTATTAGTTACATTGTCCTTGGGAAAATGTTGGTCTTACAGACAAAATTACTGTCTTGACTTCTCTTAAATGTGTTTTCAGACTGATGTGTTTCTTATCTCACACAGTTTTGCTGTCATTCATATTACATTTCAATCTAATGTTGGCTGCATGCCATAGAAAATTTAATCCACAGATTAAATTTTAATATAGATGAATTAAAAGCCTGCATGGAGAGTTTTTTTTTCATGTACCAGCAGTCTGATCTCCAGTCTTTTCAAGGGATCCTGATTTTGTATGGGTTGTTCTTTTTGGATATCCAAGGGGTGTCTCATACTGTGCAAGCCCCCCTGCAGCCCTGGGCTGTGGACCAGTGCCCCATGTCAGCACTTGCTGGGATGCAGCCAGGTTACTCCTCTTCAGCTGATAGGTTTGTTTGGGGAAGCCCCTTTGTTCGGCACCCCTTGCTCAGGAAGGTGCCCTCACTGGCACCGTGTTGGCTGCACAGGGAGAGGGAAGGAGAGGCTGCTCTGGGACCAGGAGCTGCCATTGTGCTGCGGTTACTCTGGGCCAGGGCAGCAGAGCAGAAGGGCTGTGGTCTGAATGACATTCCTGCTGTAGAAGGAAATTATAATATCATGAGCTTCTACAATCAAACAGACCTTTGGTCATAAATACAGGATGAAAATGTTTCTGCTTTTGTCTCAGCCAGAACACATCTTCGTGGTTTGACTGTAGATGAATGTTGCTTTTGGTGCATTTTCTGCAAAGAACTGGCATGCTTCTTTGCAAAGCCACACATGTACTGATGGCTTGGAGAAGGAAAGGAAGGGATTGTTTTATATAGAGCTTCATGATGTAGTTTCTGGTTGCCATCATTTTCAACACATCTGACCAACTCAGTTTCCTGTCTTGAACTGACTTTCATTTCATTAGGTCCCAGGTTCTCATTTCTGCTGAGTTGACTGGCCTCTGCAGGCAATCTGCTTTAATTTCGAAGTCTGAAAGAGCTTAAGTTCGAAAAAGAATCAAAGTCATCCTGTGAGAAAAGTCCATGCTTAATTTGCTCTAAATGGTAATAATAAAAGGGGGTTGTAGTCTGTTTTTATTTACTGGGGTTTTTTCCTTTGTTTTTTGGATTTTTTTTAATAGTTTATGGAGTTCCAATTTCTTACATAAATAGTGAGTAGTGGAACAGTGTCATCATATTGGTATCTTTAAGCTCACAAGTGAGTTGTTTTGTGAGAACACTGACAATTGTCCAAAGCAGTTTAACAAATTCTAGTATAATACCCAGCTGTAGTGGTTCTGGGGCACTGGAGCTTAAAAAGTTGTTAAACTCTGTGTGAGTTTAATATTAGGGGCTCTCATGCAGCAGTGACAACTCTTTCTGACCCGATGTCATGACAACAAAACTGCACTGGAATGTTTGAACATATCTGTGGGCTGTGTCTGAGCATCCCACAGACACCTGTACAAATTCCCGCAGAGACACCAAAGATCAAACTGCCTGTTGAAAGGTAACCTTTCTATGCATTTCACTGTGCATAACATAGACACGTACTCTTTTTGTCTTAAAATTGTATTTTGGCTGAATGCCTGTATCCATATTCTAGGAATGCCAGTATTTCTGCTGATTATTTCTGAAAATTGTAAAACAATCTTCTAGTCATTCCTGCATTCACCATATTACAGTTTGTGTCCTATTTAAATGATATTTTTATGATTAACTTTCTTGGATGACCTGCTAACTTACATTAAACAAAAATAACATGCTTCCTTTTGTGATTTTTTTTTTAAATGGAGTAGCTATCTTGCAAATGCAATGGCTTAATCTTAAAATAAGAAAATGTGTAACTTTTTTATGTACTGGTGTACCGTTATTTGTTTTAAGTTTCCCGTATTGTCACAGGTGTGCTCAGCAGGGAAAAGCTCTTCATGAGAGGGGTAGGGAAGAAGTCCAGGGAGTGTTGTGTAAATAGAGGAATGTGCAACTTGCAGGCAGAAAACAAAGTTGTGAGGTGTGTTCCCAAGAGTACTGTTGATTTTCTGTAGGCTTATTTGTGTGGGCAAAAAAAAAGAAATTAGCAGCAGAAGAAAAGATGAGCAGTGTTGGAGAGGCAAACAGTGCATTGGAAGCTGATCATTTGACTTTGGTTGCTCCACCTGTGCTGCTAATCCTGGTAATGAATAAATACTGAAGCTCAAGTGTCTTGCATCACACTTCATTTGGTCAGCTGTTTCAAGTAAAAGAGTAAATGCTTACTTCACTATTCTTTTTTTTTAACTTAAGGGTTTCACAGCTGTAAGTGACATATGAAGTGAGTACACCTTAAAGCACAAACCACATGAAAACACGGAAAAAACCCCACCCACCTGTGCGCGCGCGCGCGCACACACACACACACACACATATATCATTATGGTTTTGAAGCTGAATTATGCCCTAATTATTTTTACCCTGATAGATTTCTCCCTGGTCAGTACCTTCTTTCCAATACGTCCTGGTACAGTCCCTTCTGAGGGTGTCATTGTACCAAGAGAGTATTTACATGTTGGATAGGTTTTGTCATCTTAATAGTTGTATGAATAATCACTCCCACATAACAACATTATATCCTGATATAAAAACAATCACTGTGGGAGTTTAGCTGTGCTGGAGGAGGCAGCATGATATGAAGAAGCAAAGTCTTTGTCCTTGTTCTATTAGATGTTCCAAGTGCACGCTCCCAGAAGTCACCAAAAGCTTCTGCACATTTTCACTAATACAAAATGAGATATGGCAATCAGGAAAAGGTGCATCTTTATAGGTCAGTATTTAAATTATTCCTCTTTTTATTGTAACAGTAGTATTGTTTCATTATTGGTTTGTTTTATAGAGCCACTTTATCAAAAGAGACTCTCAGCAGTTTCTCTATACAGATTCTGGTTTTTTACTGCCTTCTTTTCTGAGTTCAAGCCTTTCAGAGGAGCTGAGCAGAGCACTTACTGACAAAGCCTGGGTGAACTCGTCTAAGGCTACTCTGTGGTAGTGCTACATTGAGGATGGAGGGGGTTTTTTCCCCATAGCCCTGATTCCACTCCTGAAATAAATTGCAATTCTCTCATGCCAACAGTGTCTTTAATATTAACTGACTGTGGACATCCCCAGCAAGTTGCTTTGTGTGGTTTTTAACAAGAAGAGAGGGATCAATAGTCTGTGTGAAACTACTGCATTGCACCAGCAGCCTGGTGAGAAGGAAGGTGTTAGACCTCAGGGGACCTCTGTTGTGTTCCCTCTTATGATGACAGCAAGTCAACAGGATAGAAGTCAGCACTCATTGCAAAAGCAGCATCATTTTTTTTTATTTCAGGGGAGTTTATTTGTATTGTACAGGGCACACTGCACAGACTTAAAATTATTAAGAAAAAACATAGGGCAAGTTTACACTTGAAACTGGCTGACTATAGCACCCTTATTACTCCATGGAAAATTAGAAATGTGTGCACAGGCTGGACTCCCAACAAATACAAGCTCTCCTTGCTGTGTCGTTGGGGAGGAGCAGGTATTGCACTTCTGGATTATGGCCTTACACACAGAGCCATACCTGTAAAATGTGTAGAAATAATATGAACATTTTTTTCAGCAGCTTTGACCAGAGTCAAGCCCTGATCTTCTCAGCCTGAGGTCAGAAAGAGTGTTAACTGCCTTTGTTGTGAATCCTCCGTCTGATATCTTGGACTTTTGTGGTTTTCCAACAAGGCCCTTGAGCAGCATGAGTGGACTAAACAAAATCTGAGGAGGTATATGCAACACTTTTCTCAAACAGCAAAGACGTCACATATCTTTCTGAGCTCCCTGCTGAACTAGTAAAACCACTGACAAAGAAGCACATTCAAGTGATAAAGAGGGAAAATGAGACCAGTTGTTTCTAACTGGTACAAGAAACAACAGGAGAATGTGAAACTCTCTGTTGTATCCAGCAACATGATCAGGCCTTTTTTCACCCTACACTTGATCTGCTTATGTAAAAGATGAATTCTCCTCTTAGATACACTGAGCCAGTAGCTATGAAATGGCAAAACTAAAGAACATTTGCAGCCATGGAAGTTTGTGGTTTTAGCTCTGAAAATGCCACAATTTGTATTTTACAAATTGAATTCTATAATTACTGTATATCCTAAGTTACCATAGAAATTTTCCAACACTAAAAGGGCTGAGTACACAGCAATGAAGCACAAAATCAGCTGCCTTTTAGATTGCTTATAATACTGAGGAAACATCTACAGGCTTTATCCAAGCTGGTCTGTGGAGTAGCAGCAGAGCAGGGAGTGTCCCACAGGTGGTGAAGGCAGATCTGGCAGCTCCTTGGGAATTGTATGCAACTGCAGCCTTGGTGTTCCACTTCAGACAGGAGAGCAAACCCTCAACAGCCTTCAGGGTATTCAGAGGTTTGTCATAAACAGTGAGTGTGGGAAGAAGACAAGGTATATTTAGACAAAGATACTAAAAAAGCCAAATAACTGCAGAGGAAAGCAGTGCAAGAGAGATGTGCAGAGGCTGCAGGGAAAGGCTGCCACTCCACCTGTGCTGGCACTTCCTGTGGCAGGAGGAGGCACCAGTGCTGGGCACAGCCCTGCTGGGCCAGGCTGCCCCAACAGACCCTGCCCTGGGAAGACCAGAGCAGCCCATGCAACTGAGCTCAGAGCAGATGACTCCTGGCTGTTAGCTGGTCAGAGGACAAGTTCAGTTACTTGGCTTAGAAGGGTCACTGCTGACTGAAGGGCAGATTGGGAAATTGATTGAAAATAGATATTGGAAAAAAAAAAAGTGGGTTAAAACACTCTTCCAGAAACCGAGAGCAAACATTGTAGCACCCCTGTACTGCTTTGATACAGTGCCTAGAGGCCAGGAAACAGGCTAAGGAAAGCCAAGAGCGCAGTTTCATTTCAACCTAATTACTTTATTCGAGAATTTTAAAATCTTAACCACACCAGCAATAACAAGAATAAAAAGAAAGATGCTGTCAAATCTGCTCAACTTCCTAAAAGGGTAACAGCTGTGTGGGTGATCAAAAAGCTGTACATGTCACATTCTGACATAGGCAAGATAGGGAAATCACTCAGGATAGAAAAGTTGGAAAATAAGTCATTGTTGTAGTTTGGAATTCTTATGTAAATTCTCTCCCCTGCCACTAACTGCCCATGCTAGGAGTTAACAAAAAGAGTCATTAACTGCTGATTTCTTGGGTGGGGGCAGGTTGTCTCTTTTGTTTTTGGGGACTACACACGGCTGAGAGGAAGGGGGGTTGGGAGGCGGGGGGGGG
>VWZD01009101.1:129912-286210 GCA_013396695.1 Sakesphorus luctuosus | reverse complement strand
GGGGGACGGCTCCTCGCTTCTGCCTGCTGGCCTGCCTGCTTCCCTGCCGGGGCGGCTCCTCGCTGTTGGTTTCTGCCTGCCTGCCGGACTGCGCCTCGCCCCTGGCTTCTGCTTGCCTGCCCGGACTGCGCCTCACTGCTGACTGCAGGCTGCCCGGACTGTAACACTGATACTGCCATAAGTATAACCTTTTTGTTTGGTTGGTTGTTTGGTTGGTTGTTTTTCCCTTGTTGGGGAAGCGGTTTGCTCTGGTCTGTTTACATAAATATACATATATATATATATATATAGCAGTTAAGAACAGTTATCCTTCTTGTATTAAAGTTCCTTCTTCTAAATTTCATAAAGAGTGGCGTGATTATTGTGGAGGAGGCCCCCTCCCCCGCTTGTGGGTAAACATTTTTGGTTTTTTCTCCTCAAACCAAGACAGTCATCATAAGCAGCTCACACAATACATTTTCCTGTTTAAAAATTGGAATTACCAAAGGATCAGATTCTAGTCAGTACTTTAGCTAACTATCTGGATGACAGAATAAAGAGATAATTTTTAGTGATTTTTTGATAATGCAAAAGAGGCAGTACTGGGGAACTCAGAAATTAAATTCAGAAAGATTTTGAAAACTTTGAGAAATAGAAAGAAACTGGGTGCAATTCAGTATGGTAAAATAGAATCTGTTTATGTAGGTTGCAATAATCTAAGGAGAACTGCAAACAGGAGACAAGGTAATGGCAGGTCATAAGCAGAAGGTTATGACCTGATAAGTGTTAACAGAAGAAAAGTAGTTGTCATCCCAGAGGCCATCCTGGAGTCCTAATCCTCCTGCTGAGCATCAGCAAGGGCTTCAAGAAGATGGGGAAAAAAACAGCAAGGAAACAATCAGACATTTAGAAAATATGACTTGGTATGAAAAATTTGATTAATTGAATTTCCATGGCAGGGAGGGGAAAACTTTAGTTGCTGTCAGAGTTTTTTTTCCCCCAAGGAAGTGCCAGAAATTCTACAGTCTCTAAAATTTTCTGTTGTGTAGGACATTTAAGAGCAGATTAGTCAAACATCTCCACTCATAGCAACTAAGATATTTTGTTGTGCCTTGGGGTGAAAAGCAAATTAGAGAATGCCTGAGTATTTTTAGATTTACTTCATATGGACAAAAATATGTACTTCCAGTCAATTGCTGGAATTTCAAAACATCTAGATTGCAGTATTTCATTTAATTGCAGAGTCTGAAATATTTCTAAAAGACCTTGAAGATACTGTATCAATTTTTTACTCTGCAACCTAAAATAGAAGCAAATTCTAACAAGGCATCCTTTAGGGACTGTACAAAGTTTGCAACAGAAGAATATTTTTTCATCTGTATTTCTCCCTCCTCTTACAGCAGGTTGAATATAAGAAATTTTAAATTTTATTTTGCAGTTTACTTGTTTCAACATATAATACATGAAATGGCCCAACATTACATAACTTGAAGAGGTTGGGGAAGGAAAGGGAAAAGATGTGGAATTTGATAGCCAGCCTTCTCACAGTCTTTTTGAGACAATTTCACTTTTCAGCGATATTTCCTCCTTTGAAAACCATCTGATGCAAAATACATTTTGCATCATTAGTTCCAGTTTGGATTTCTTAATATATGCCACTTGAAACTATCAGCAAGTCCTACCTTGGAGGCCAGACACTTCGGAATCGGAGGGAACATATTGCAAATACAGTTCTGTGCAAAAGCATCCACACACCAGAAGTCTGTAGTGCTCTCTGTTCAAGATAGGTTGCTAAGTTAGATGTTAATGCAAATTTAATACATAATTTCAATTTAAAATGGAATCTGTGCTATCTAAAAGGCGCTGACTCAGCATACAACACGCTCCTGCTGTAGCTGCATTCTCTTTCTACAACGAGAGCTCATGGATTTCCTCATCATGGCAATAACCAGGTTACCTTCTACACAGCAGGAGGCAGAGAGGATGCCTCCAGGGTCAGAAGAGCTCAGCAGCAAAGTCACAAATGCAAGCCAGTGCACAACCAGGAGAGAAAGACAAACATTCAGGCTTGTCAAACATGCATTCAAAGTCAGGTGCAGCAGCAGCCTCAGCTGAGCACAGCTGACTAAAACCATGCCCAGTTTTCCATGGGTTGTTCACCAGCTGCAAACAGCTCTGGCAGAGGCAAAGGGAGACACAATGTGTGGATTTCTCCGCTGGACCTTCCTATTTCCAACTCCACATTTTCCCAGCCACACTTAGAAAAAGCTGCTCAGCACTCAACAATAGCAAAAGACAAATTCTCCTGCTTCCAATTTTCATAGGGAAATAGGAAAATTGCTCCCATGTACTTTAATCTTGTCCTGACTTTGGAACTGAAGAAGGTGTTTCATAAATAAGCTTAGACTTACTTTTCTTTCAAGAAACCTGAAGCTACTCAGTTCTTCAAATTAGAGCAAATAATTATTTTTCCTTAAAGGAACTCAATGCAAGCTAAGTTGCATTTTAAATTACCAAGTTATGTTAACACCTAAATTAGTATTATTTAACATTTAACTGGTAAAACTTCAGCAGTAAGGTTGGCCTACTTGTCTATCAGACAAAAAATGAGCTCCAAGTAGTTTGTCTGCTGCTGTGCACACAGTTCTGTAGCAC
Organism: Sakesphorus luctuosus; assembly: GCA_013396695.1. Lineage (NCBI taxonomy): Eukaryota > Metazoa > Chordata > Aves > Passeriformes > Thamnophilidae > Sakesphorus > Sakesphorus luctuosus. The sequence continues at coordinate 283,576 of VWZD01009101.1, read as the reverse complement.
ACAGGTCTAGGGCTTAGGTACTGAAAGCAACACCCTGAATTGAGCATTCCACACAGAGCATCTCATAAGAAGGTGTATATGCTAAAATGAAATGTAAAGTCAGTCATGCTCCACCAGAGCCTGTCTGGAGTGTTTTGTGAGGGGGAAACAAAACAAAACAAAAAAGCAGGATAACATAAGCCTTGACAAACCATTGTGCAAGAAGATTGCTTTTGCTACTCAGATCAGATCAGATCAGACATCTGTGAGTAGCATTTGAAACAGTGCCAGGATTTTAGTTTATAGAATCTGAATAATTCAGAGCTTGCCATTAAAGTTGTGCTCTCAAAAGCCACCATCAGAAAATGCTACATTTTCCACTGAAACGGTTTGACCAGCACAGTTAAGGAATTTCAGAGCAAACACTAAATGCACAGCTGGAAGAGAAAGGGATATGGACACCCCCCCCTTCAAAAGTATTACTTCCTTCTGATGCAAACAAAGTTTAAGTGTGCAAATGGGATATACCTGTCTTAAATCCTAGAAAGAAATTAGTCTGTGAAAACAAAATTACTTGAATTTATAGTAGGCTTTGTGCATCAAACCAGTGTATCAAAACATGCCCTGCAACTAAGTCTTAGCATATCAACAGCTTTAAACACAGCAGATTTCAGCACATTGACTGAATTCCAGTCTCTCTTCATATGCAGGTCACTTAAAATGCTGAACTAGGTTTTACTTTTAAAAAGCAGACTTTTTAAGTATTGCATCTTATTTATCATCCTGCTTAACAAAATCACAAGATAAAACCACTGATCAGAAGCTCAAGCAGGAAAAGATTTAAAATGTTAAAGCAGAGGTGACTTTAGGTTCTTCACTTGCCATCTTAAGCCACGGTTTAAAATCTGTCCTATTAATCCCCCATTTCCCTTCCCTACAAGTGTGCAGCCTCAGCAGCAGCACTGCTTTGCTCATACCCACCAGTGTACCACCTATGTGGGGTGTTTCAAGACCCATCAGAGCCCATTACAGGATTTTTACTGTCAATTGAAATAGACATGAACCCTCCTGAAAGACCTTGGCATAATGTTCCTCAGTATACCAGGGGTCTTCTCTTGAAATTTAAAATTCAAGTTAAGCACTTGACAAATTATCACAGTTCAGCCATAAACACAGCAACAATTTTGCTTGGCATGCTACAGCAGAAACTTTATTCAGTTATTTCTGAAAATATTTGCAACCAAAATTTACTTTTGTAAAGTCACAGAAATAAGCTTTAACATACAGGTTGTATACAACTCAAAAACAGATATTACTTTTAGCAATAACTTACAGATACAAACCAATGATAAACTACAATTTCACAAAGAATTGTAAACATTTTGCACAATTGTCAGTCCTTTCTTTTAGGGAAAGTGCTCTTTTGATGACAAATAAATTAACACACACATAACTAGAGTGGACTACTTCCAGACAATACAAAAAGGTGTCAATAAGGCTTGTAAACAATGTAACAGTTATTTATGCAGAATCCACAAAAGTGTCTTGCAGGCTAAATATACTTACATACTTGGGCAACAAAAATTGTCTTGAAAATGCTTTAGACGTTAAATTAAAAGTTAACATTAACATCTTTCCAATGATATTTTCAATACACTATGACTTAAGGTTACATCTTTAATAGCTTCTATCCCTGACAAAAAGGAATTAGGTGTGACTTAGTGGCAGTTGTGTCACTGAGTGGGGTAGCAAAGGCTGGAGTCCAAGAGCTGGAGGTGAATGAGCTACAAAAGCAAACATTCCCTGGTCAATTCATCAGCGGTAGGAAAAGCTAAGCCAGTAACCCCAGTGGGCAGTGCCAGCTCCCTGTGCCAACCCCACAGCCTGCTCTGCCTCTGCCAGAGCAGCACCCTCACTCCTGCACCCACAGCCCACCTCACACACCACTGCTTGGGACACAAACAAGCTCAGGCCACACAAGCAGCTCAGACTGATTCTCCCAAAAATCTTCACAGTCCCTCCTAACCACAAACAGGAGCAAAAGCTGTTGACGTGCTGGGTCGTAAGACACAACATGACTGAAGCACTTTTGACCATCAGGCTGTACTCCCCTCCACTGTGTGTTACTGTGAGGGAAGCTGAAAGCTCTCAGAAGTTTCTGGATGGAGCATCTCTACAGTCCATGGGATAAGAGTCAGGGAGCGGGTGGTAAACAGTTTTCATTAAAATTATATATTAAATTTGTGGTGTGGATGTTTAAATAAATGTTTGATTTCTTATAGTTTTAATAGTCTGGAGGAAGCACAGGCAGCAGTCTTCATAGCCAAATCCTTAGCCATGCTCTTACAGTGAAGAGCTACTGCTTGCCCAATAAGGTGTAAGTAGCAAGTATGTTGTTGATATATTCTACTGAGAATACTAAAAATTAAAAATCTGTTAGTTTTTTTTTAATCAGTACTTGATAAACCATTCTTGCTATAGCTGATAATGATTTTACTAGGAGAAAAACAGAAAAGCTGTTTCACCTACCATCCATGTAGCTGTGCAGAGTAGTCAGCATAGTCCCGTCCTGGGGTACATATGCAGAGTATGCCATTTCTTCTAACATGGGTGGAGACAGCCTGGAGGGCTGAACTCCAGTGACAGGAGTGGTAGATGAATGATTAGGACTAACATGTTTCTTATGGCGTGCTCTGCAATTCTGAAACCACACCTGAAAAGAAGGGAAAGGTACATCCTGTTGACAGATTGCATTCAACATTAGCATAAACAGCCACCTGCCAAATACTTCATTTCTATAGAAACACTCTGTCGATCTTCCAGGCTAGAATGAGCCAAGGAAACCCCAAACTTATTTTTATTTATATTTGCATATAAATATATAACTTATATTAAAAATCATATTTATGTATAAAAATCCACATTATGCTTGCTGAGAGATATCTTCAAGCAAAGATTCAAAGTCTGTGTTTCAGTTTTGAATGTCAGAAATTTGTTTGGAATAACTTAGTGCCAATTTCTATATTATTTACTGAAAAGTTTCTTCATGGAAGACTGTTAATACTTAGCACAAAGCACAAGAGGAATACAGCGAGTTTTCCAAATTACCAAGCTTGTTCTAGACCTATTCCTGACGTTGTCTGATGTTATAACTGCCAGATGAGATCTTTTTCCGTGTCAGAATAACATGGAAAAATCATGGATGAGTACAGACTTTGTTAGTCAAGTAACTTTGCACTGTTACCTGTATAACACGCCTGCTCAAGCCTGTTCTTTCTGCCAGTTTCTGAAGAGTTTGTGCATCTGGATTGTTGTCCTGAGCAAACTGTGCTTGCATCACCTGAAAAGGCAAGATAAAAGACTGCAGGATCATCTGCGTTGAAAGCGGCATTATTCTCAGATCATGGTCCTACTCCTTTGTCTGTCTTTAGGAAACTGTTGTAATCTCTAGTCCCCAGATGGTCCCGAATACATTAAGGGGAAGAAACTGAAAAGAAAACAAAAAGGAGAGAGGGTAGGGGAAAAAAGGCAAAGGAAAAAAAAAAGGCAAAGGAAAAAGGGAAAACAATAAAAACAAGAAAAAATCCCAAAGCCAAAATATAAGCCCTTACTATGCTTAACTGAGCGAGGGTATTTTCCAGAAATGAAAGAAATGGATTCTGCTTGAAGGAGGTGCTCCATACAATTGAAAGAACTGTAGACGAAAATTCCTTGCAAAGTGACTCAAATATGTTCAACAAAGATAAAGTCTATAGAAGCAGACTACAGCATAAGAAAGGAATGAACCATGATCCAGCTCCCTGAATTTGTCAATCACTATCTGTGTCTTGTATCATACAGAGCAACTTGCCCTTCTTTTCCTCTCCATGGCGGATGCAGGAACTGGGAACAACACTCTGTGCGTTGCCTTTAACCAACCCAAGGAGCAGAGCGGCTCCACCCTTTGCAATGATTTGTTTACACTCATGCCTTTACAGAAAACTTAAGTTAACACTTATCATTAGGACATGAATTACACTTCTTTGAGAAAGTAGATGCCAACTTGTACTGCATCCTGAAGACTTTAAGGTGCTTTAAGGGTTTGCCCTTTTTATGGAAGTGAGATTTCACAGATTTCTGCAGGGTGTCTTCAGCAATTTTGAAAGCATTAGTTTCTCGTTTTTGGATTTTTGACCGTTGATTTGACCCTGAAAATTTTGCCTGGCTTCATCTTTGAAGATTCAGACTTTTACTCTCCACATTCAAGAACTATTTACTTCTCTGCTGTTTCACAGAATGGGTTGGGAAGAACCACCCAGTTCCACCCCCTGCCATGGGCAAGAATATATTCCACTACCCCAGGTTACTCCAAGCCCTGTCCAACCTGGCCTTGGACACTTCCAGGGATGGGCACCCTGTGCCAGGGCCTGCCCACCCTCACAGGGAAGAATTTCTTCCCACTATCCCACCTAATCTGCTCTCCGGCAGTTTGAACCCATTCCCCCTTGTCCTGTCAGTCCATGCCTTTGTCCAAAATGCTTATCCAGCTCTCTCTTGGAGCCCCTTTAGGTACCTGAATGTGCTATAGAATAAAACCATCAAAATGCATGGACATCCTTTTATACAAGTACTTTGTGAGGTGTGTAAATACATGCTACTACTCTGAGAGTCACTTATCCCTATGATGCTTCTCTTGTTGGAAGTAAACTCTTACATCAGCCTCAAAGACAGGCACAGAGGTGCAATGAGCAGATAGGGAAGTCTCATTAAATAACAAGAACCTCTATGATCTTGAACAGCTGCTGAAGTATGTTACAATTTACCAAATGACAGCAGCTGGGAAGAATGCCTACAGTTCCTGCCCCTGTGGCTGGGCCTATCTCCCTTTCAGCTACTGCCAGAAAAGAAAGTTCCCTTCTGCAGAAGTTCAGGCTCGATGTCCAGAGCTTTTGCCGTGGGCACTTGATGGATTATTATTAAAATGTTTATTTTGTGTTAACACCATCTTCTGTCTCCAGTCATTACTGAAACAGAAAACCAAGCTTTGAACAGCCCTATACCCTGTTGTACAGCACTGCTTTAACACCCCTCATGTTATTACACCTTAACATTAGTTTTTCCCAACTGTTTTCACCATAAAAAAGAGGACAGGCCAACAAAACAGAACTCACACTGTGACCAGAAATTCAAGGACCTGTTATGAACTGAAAACAGGGATGCGTAGATAGGGTAAGGTAGAAAACCACAACTTCCCTCTCACTGCAGGTTGAAATCTCTAAATCTGGTCTCACCATCACCCCCTTTCATTGGAAGCTGGCCCTAGTTCTGATGTTTTTCCCTAGAAAGCTAATTTAAGTGAAGTAGGGTTCCAGAATGCAAAGTAATACCTATTGAGACAGGCCAGAGGTAACTCTTGACAAGGCAGCAACAAGACAAGAAGTCTTGAAAGCACAGCAGATGCAGTTAATTATTACAGCAAAATTTCAACTTCCATCCTATTAATGTTTTGAAGTCACATATAGTACCCATCTTCAGTAGAACTTTTCACATTACATAATTCTAAAAATATTTTGTCTTTATTATGTTTAGTGATGTAAATTACTGATTAAATAGATTTCATCGAGTAATCTGAATTGAACAAACTTTTTGTTTCCACTCCACAGAATTACTGTCTGCCCTCAGGGAAATAAAACCTTGAAGAGTACTATTTCATATAAAACTGCTGAAGCTAATAAACAATTCCAGAAACATGCTGTGTCTTGACAGTTTATGAAATAGTTCAAAGCACTCAAGCTTTTTCTTTCTGCCCTTATGCATCCAACTTCCTATTGGTTCAGCACCCATGTCCCTGCATAAACCTGAGCTACACAAGTTTTTATCACGGTGTCTACCTGGAGCTGATCTGCTGTGAAGCTGGTCCGTGCTCTTTTTGCTGGTTTTGGATGATTCACATCTTGTTCTGTTAGTAATGCTCCTTCCACACTAATCCCATTACCTGAAACATTAAAAGGAAAGCATTGCCTGCTAAACACATTCAGTGATGTTATTCAGAAGTCAGCCTGTTCTACAAGAATAACCAATAGCACCTGGCCAGCTGATTTTCAGCTTTAAAAAAGCCACATTCTATTAAAAGTTAAATTGATCTGGCACCATTACACATTATATCCCAAATGACTCCCTTGCAAGTGAAGGAAGAAATAAATCTAGCATGATATTTTGTCGATGAGACATACTGTTGTTTTCTTTTCCTTAGTATAGAAAACAAGTTATGCAAACTCAAAAACATTAAATAATTTGCACATTATTTTAATTCAAGAACCTGCGCTTCCAGTCTTACTAAAGCCAGGCAATTATTCTTAATAAGGAAGACGAAGTAAAACCCAACAATATAATTAAAACTGAACCACAAACATAGCTCTTAACAAAAGCAGTACATTACCATTTTCAACTTCTCGTTTCAGATTGTCCAACATGCAGTCGTAGTGCACTCTACAAAGTACTTTCTCTTCAACCAAAGCAAACTCCTCTCCAGTGGAGAGCTGCCTCTTGCAGGAGAAGCAAGCGAAGCACGCCAGGTGGTACACGTTGCCCTTGGCCCGCCGGACCCAGTCGGTGGAGTGGATGTGCCGCCCGCAGCGGGAGCAGCGGGTGCCGTAGCGCCTGCAACGAGAGCGGCAGCGGGGCACGGTCAGGCGCGACCGCACCGAGCGGAGCCGGGTGGCGGCAGCGACAGAGGGGACCGAGGTGTGGCAGTGCAGCCAAGACCCCCAGTGAGCACAGTGCATCAGGGGACTGCGTCTGTACTAGGGGAAAAAATAGAAAATATTTATCAGCAAGTTTGTATCGCATAGCTTAGGGCAAGCCCACTGGTGAAATACAGAGGTTACAATTTGCATAAAAGGCAAAAAGCAAAACTGAAGCATTTTAACTGCTACGTGAAGTCAACTCTTCATCTTTCCTTTTACAAAGATAAGTACTCTTAAAATGAGCTAAGAGATAGAAACAGCTGACTGTTCAAAATCTTCCCAATTATTCAAATTTATTTACACTACTCTAGGGGCAGTCTAAATTACTATATTTAGCTACATCATCCTTCACTAATCATCCAGCACCTTTGGCAAAAAGGGGAAAACTTTTATCTTCATAGTTATTTCCTCAATTATCATCACATTATGATTTTAAAATAAATTCAAATATCTGCAAGTATTTACATTATTAGAGTAGAATATTTCTCTTTGAAGAGGAAACTAGCCACTAAGGTATGTTGATCATTTAGATAAGAACCTGTCCTGAAAATCTTTGCAGACTCAAGTTCTTTTTTCAAGTCCCACAGAACTTAGTTTTTCCAGAAGTTCACAGCATTCAGCCTGCCCTCTCTTTCAGTGTCAAACCTGACTAGCTGGATGTATTCTATTCAGTGCACAGATGAGAATCCCATAAACAGATTGCTCTAGCAATGAAACTAGGGAAGTACCAGGAATCCTATCGAAATTAACAGCAATGATTTTTGTTACTGTCTGTACCAAAGGCTTTGCATCCTAAGTACTTACATCACCAACTCAAATAAATAATATTCCTCCTTACAGAATTAGTCCTTAATCCTGAAAAATGCTTTACAGTCTAAATCACATTGATCACAGAAAGGTATAACTGCTGAAAGTTTCTTTAAACATCACAGGATTTATCCTGGGTTGATTTAGCAGCTCCATGTCATGCCCTGTGTCCCACACCAGAGCAGTACTACACACAGACAAGTACTACTCCAACTGGATCTTCTCCAGCCTACCTTGCATTCTCAGCCAGCATTACCCAAGATGATTCTCTGCACACACAATACCTTTACATCCATACTGTGGCAGGGACTCTGAGCTTTTCCCCCCATGCATACAAAAGTGATGGTATAAATGCAGCATCTGTGCACAACAGTGAAGGGGCAGAGGGGAGATTTAGCAGGCAGTTCCATTAGGCAGACTTGAGACTCCCCAAGTCCTTCCACAAGGAAAGTCAGAGTTAAACTATTGAAGATAAACCTAGCAAATAAAAAGAGCCTCAAGCGCATTTCAGCTGTGGCTTAAGAGAAAGTAAGCATAACAAATTATCTGACAAATTACACTCCTGGATGATATACCTGAAATAATCAAGTTTGCAGAAGATATCTTTGTCTTTGATGTAGCAACTGGTGTGCCTTCCCAGCGATGTTCTGCAAACGCTGCACGAGAGGCAGCGCACATGCCAGCAGAGGTCATTTACCTGCAAAAACCCAATATAAAAATACCCCTCAGTGCTTGTGCTACCAGTATTACATTTTATATTTACAAATCCTGGGGTTTTTTCTAGACAAGGCCCAAAGTCATATGTACTATAATTCACAGAAAAACTATATTGAATGCAAAATATTTTTCCTATAGAACTGCATACATATCAAGGGTTAACTAATTTCATGCAGATCTTCAGAATAAGCTTTCATGGGTTTGTAATTAAGAAGCATCAGAAGAAGAAGCAAGAGATTCAAGTTCCACATGGACATTTTGAGCCCAGTTCTGCTCTCATAGCATTAGAGTAACAGAGCAAGTTTTGGCCTTACATGAACTTGCAAGGGCAGCTAACTTACATACTTTTATTTCGCTGTCTGTAAAAAGTCCTGCCTAACAAAAAACCCAAACTTTTCAAAGTTATTTGAAATTTTAAAATGTGAGTATTGAAGGGGAGAAAATGGTCCATCAAATAGAGACACATCATAAACCACACCTTTATTTGCCAAATTTATGTTAAAGCAAAATTGATGAATGAAGTGGAAGTTTCAAAACAGCAGCAGTTGTTTTAATAGCAAATTGAACACATCTTTAACATATCCATAGCAAAACTAGACCCTTTAATGGAATACAGTAGAAATCAGCATTTATGAAAATTCACATATAATTTTGGGGCAAATAAACTGAGAACAATTATTTCCATTTCTGCTTTCCTATAAAGAGAACTCATTGTCACACAGACACTGCACATCACCTAAATAAGTAATTTGAAAACTCAAGACTCTCAGTGACCATACAAATTATGTAATAACTCTCTGGATAATCCCATACAGCACAGGAAGAACTCTGTAAATCAAACAATGATTAAGTTTAGATTTTTTTTCTCCTGAGCCTATTTCTCATCTCATACCAAATAGCCCATGTACTACCTATGGCAAAGCAGATTTTAAATAGTACAGGATATGCCTTCCATCAGAGCACTGTCAAACAAACCACAGAGAAAGCAAGGCTTCAACTCCAACACTCATACTGCAATCACCCATTTCAGTCAGTCTTCAGGCTGTAACACTGCAGTTGCACAATGCCTTCCCAACTATTATCCTTGTCGGCAGCCACCTTCCCATAAGCTGACAAATTTATACCGCAACATAATATGAAGCTGTTGATGGCAGCTGTTGCCAAACCCACCCTCCCAACTATTTTTTAGAAGAGCCACTGAGCAGAGGGGCAGTGCTGGGCCAGACTGAACCTGCCCCACAGCCAGTCCCGCCGTGCCAAGGGCTCCCGAGGCTGCCCCGGGACACGCAAGAGGAGCCCTCGCAGCTCTGCACAGTCTGAACTGACAACCCAGCCTCACAGAGCCCATCTCCCTGCCTCTTCTTTGGAAGCCAACGCTGTTCTACAGAGCAGGACGCCAACAGCTTCTACAGTTGTCTCATTTCATGTCACTTGTCCGCACTCCTACTTGTTAACTAACAGAGCTTAAATTGGAAGCCGTGCTGCTGCTGGACAGTGCAAAACAGCACACCGGCACCAATTCCTCTCTGCCTACACAGGAAGCAGTAACAGGTAATTTAAACTCAAGGCTAATTAATTTAGAGGTTATTTTGCCTGAGCCCCGTCATCCCAGTTTTTCAGACCGGAAAAAAAGGTGATCAGTAAACAATAAACGAGCTGCCGAAACATCACAGCAGTTTAACGGTACCGAACAGAGTTCAACTCATCTCCTCTGTGCCAAGACCAGGCTGCTGCACGGAAGGCCGGGTCGCCCAGACGATGAGAGCGTGGCAGCTACTGCACTGACTCAGTTTTAAATGAAAACCAACCCAGCAAAAATTTTCATTGGACCTCGCCACTCCAACTAAGACCTAAAGGAACGATCTAATAACATCACCGAGATGCTTCCATAAGGGTCATCGATTATCACTTCGCAAATATATAACGACTTTGTTTAAGGCTAATGGAATCAAGTCACTCCACTACGATCGTGTAATCTCGCTTTTGAAAGGAAAGAAGGCAAAAGTTAGATCTAAAGTAACTTCAACCGCTCTAATACAGAAGGTAAATAGCACAGATACACACATACCCTGACATGCTCCCCCCACCCCGTCCAGTAACACTTTATATTTAAACTTACTTGGTTTTGTTTGGTTTTAAATGAACTTACGCGGTCCTGGTTGCTAGGGAAAGAGAGCTGCTTTGCATGCACGCAACTCGTTTCATTCACAGATGTTACTTGACCACTTTTTACAGAAACAACTTATTTACACATTTCTCAAAAGGCACTTCTGGCTTTGAGATTCACGACGTCCCCCAGACCTGCTTTAGCCAGTGACACGTAGATCGCGCCGTCGCTGTCTGACCGACGGCGCACAGGAGTCACCGCGGTCGGGCCCGTCCGTTCCCATCCCGCTTCTCCCAGCCCGTCAGGAAGGCGCACCTCAGCGCCGGGAGCGTCACCCGAACACCGCCACAGCAGCTCAGGTTCCCTCTCGGGCCCGAACCCCTCCAACAATCGCGCTGTGGCTCCACGGTGTCGCTCACTCCCGTGTCCCCGGAGGGGAAGGCTAAGCCACAACGATAGCTCGGCCCGTGCAGCGGGGAAGCGGCCCAGGGGGCTGTACCCCAGGAGCCCGTACCCCAGGAGCCCGCCGGGTCCGGTTCCCCGAGGCTCCCGGGGGGCCGCCGGCAGCCTCAGCAGGCGCCCCTCGACAGCCCGGGCCCCGGGCTCGGCGGAGGGGAGAGGTGGCGGCCGAGGGGGGCTCCGGGCCAGGCGTCCTTACCTTGAGCAGGTACTTGTCCGCGATCTCCAGGCCGCAGCTACTGCACACGCACTTGCCGGGAGCGCAGCCCGAGCCTGAGGCCATGGACCGCGGCGAGGAGGAGGGCGACAGGGCGGCAGAGGAAGAGCAGGAGTCCTCGTCAGCGGCTGCAGGGCTGTCCTGCGGGAGCGCGGGGAGCCCGCGGTCAGCGCACAGCCGCGACCGAGAGCCCCTCACCGCCCGGCCCGGCCCACCGGCACCTGCGGGCCTCTCCGGCATGGAGGCGGCGGCCGCGGTGTCCGCAGGGCCCGGCGGGAGCGCCGCGCCCGGGGCCGCCACACCCGCCCCCGCCAGCGCACCTTCTCCGCGGGGCCGCCGAGCGCCGGCAGGTCCTTGTCTTCCAGCCTACAGACGAACATCGGGTCGCTCTTCCAATACATGGCACTGCCCTACCGCATACCAGTCCCCGGTGAACGGCGAGCCGGCTCCGGGGACCCCGCGCCGGTCTCTGCTCTCAGCGCCTGCAGAAAAAAAAGTTTTGTTTTCAAGTGGGTGGACCTGCCCCGCTGGCCTCACCTCCTGCGCAGAACCCGCCTTCCAGCGCGGTGGGGCCCGTTATCACCACCAGCGAACCCGCGCGGGTTTAGTGAGGGGGGGAACCCTCCCCCCCAACATCAACAACAAAACAGCAATAAAAACCGCCCAGAAAATCCCCCCGTTTGTCTTCATCTTTTGCCACAACTTTCACCCGCCACCTCAGTCTAAACACAGGTTCCGGTTGCATTTCTCTATGAGTGAAGAAGATAAATACAGCAGAAGGCTAAAGCCCGTGTGACAGGAACGATTTTTCTACACCCCTGAATCGCAAAGCCCAGACGAATTCCTATAGCGCAGACTCCCAACTCCACCACTTGCGTCCCTTCTTCTCCTCCTCCTAGTACCTCCAATTTCCCGTGATAAAACCTTTCTCGTTAAGCTAACAGAGAAGCACCTGAGCTGCCGAAGCGTTTCTCCGGCTCTGAGCTCTCACAGGTGTTGCTGATTAACACCAGCGTCCCGGTGGCACCGCGAACAGACAGTGCGGAGGATGGTTGCCCCCACTACCCGCAGAACCGGTCCGCGTCTCTCCGTGACCGGCCGTAGGTTATGGCACTCTTTCTCCACGATCACAAGTTTTGTCCGCAGAATTCCCTAACTCCTAACACTGATGCAATTTTCGGGACGTTAGCGGAGAATAAAGCAGCAGCTTATCCATCACAGGTGAGGTAAATAATTGGGTGTCTGCTCCTCGGCGCGTAGTTAACCAGCCAGCTGCTTTTAATTAAACTTATCGGTATGTTTCTATCTTTGCCCTTACCTGTTTCTTTCAGCCGTGCCTGACCATGGATGCAGGATCTGTCGTTGAGTTAAGGTAAACTGAACTGAGAAAATTGCCCGTAGGTTTACAAACACGATGGACTTGATAAAAGGGAACTGTGCTTTTGAGGAGCTGTACGAAAGGAGAAGCCCCCTACTTTTGTCCCTCTAAAAAAGATGATCGTTGTTTGAAATCCCTGGGCCCAATTCTGCAGGACCATGAGTGAACCAATAGCTGTGTCGAGCCTCGATAAAGCCTGGACATCCCCTTAATCACTCGTTTGTTCAACGCTTTTAACCGATTAAACCCCGACCAGAATCTCACTGACATCCAGTCCCGGTGCCCCTGACACCGCTGCCACAGCGAGGCAAGCCGGGCTTTGGAATTCGTTCTGGCCGCGACGTGGCTCAGTGCAGCGCGACTGCCTCTCGGCCGAGCGGACGGAGTCCCAAGCGGTGGCGGGGAACACGGACACTGCCGGCCGCTGGGAGCCCCGGCCCGGCCCGACGCTGGTCTGGAGCCGATTTTCGCGTGTCTCCCCGGAGGGCCCAGGCTGCCCGCGCAACCCCCGGCTCCGACCCGGTCCCTCAACGACCCCCGCGCTCGGGCGGACTCGCGCGGGGAGATCCCGCGGCCCCCCGGGCCGGCCCGACCACCCGCCCCGGCGGCGACGGACTGCGGGCCCGCAGAGCGCCCGGTAAGCGCCCCTCGCGGCGCGTTCTGGAGCCCCCAAGCAGCAGGGCTCTCCCTCGGGCTCTGCTCCCCGTCCGCAGCGGGGCGGGTCGGGGCGCCACCGGCCGAGCTCCCGGGCGGCCCCGCGGGTCGCGGCGGGACGGAGCGCTCGGCTCGGAGCCGCTCCAGCGAGGAGCCCGCCATCCTCCCATCCTGCCTTCCGCGCGATCTCCCCGTCTGTGACTGAGAGAGGCACGGACAGCACCACTATTGTCTGTCGCAGGCGGCACGACAGAAAATGAGCACCTGACGGGGACCTCCGAGGGATGCGTCGTGGCGGAGCTGGGCTGGGTACCGTGATGAGAGCCTGTGGTAAGCCCAGAGGCGGCGGACCAGGCACGTCTGGGTGTAGACTCGAAGCAGTTGCTTGTCAGTCCTTTTCCTGCGCCGTCAACGAGTTAATTCATGAGGTTGGTCTGCGCTCCGCGAAAGGCTGAGGGTTAGGTTTCTATGAAATAACTCCCTTCCTGTGTGCCTTTTCTCTCTGCAAATACACCAGTAGGAGCCAACAAAGTCAGTCTCAGCGTTGTTCCCGCGGCGATCGTGAGATTACGAGCAGTGGTAACTCATACCGCGGTGCTGGAAGAAAAGCACCGTGCCGGAGATCTCCGTATTTCGTCCCGTGTCCGGCGCCGACTCCACCGGGAGACGAACGGGCGCGGTTGCAGTGGCCACCCCGGTCCTTACGCCCTCCCCGAGGCTCCGGAGCAGCCCCGCACAGTGCGGGGGACTTCGCGGAGGCGGGGCGGGGGACGAGCTGGGGGTGTGGTGCGGGGCTCTCCCGGGGACTGCGCAGGCTGGGTCGGCGGCCCCAGGGCGCGGGAGGTGCGGGTTGTCAGGGGGAAAACTCGTCTAGAGCACGGTCCGGCAGCAGAGCTGGGTTATTGCCGTGGCCAGAGTGGCTTCGCAAGAGGCGAGTGGTTTTGCTACGCTAATTGCAGAGAGGCGTTATTTCCAAGAGGTCAGAAACGCGATAACGTATACACGGTGGACGTGGAAAGTGCATGGGCTTAGTTATGAAGGATTCACCCGTGCTTCTCCCGTGCACCTCCATCACCCATCTCTCTGAAGTCCAGTCTAAACTTCATCGCTTAAATTATGTGTCCCCGATATTTCAGTGAATGTTCCCTGCATAGTTTTCTGAAGAGATGTAAACAGGCGGACAAGCAGTCTTTAGGGAATCTCCGAGTCCCGCGCGCCCTCCTTTTCCGCTGCCGTCTCCATGCACGTCGGAGGGATGTGCCCCCTTTTGGGGCGCCGGGTAGGACTCCGCGGCGGGTCGTCGCAGTCTCAGCAGGGAGAGAAGGGAAGGGGAATCTGCCGGGAGACGGGCAGGATGGCCCCGGCCTGGTCCTGCCGAGGCTGAAAGCGGAGTAGGGGACTCCGACGCGACCCTCCGACGGGTACTGCCACTGGTTCCGATACCCCTCTCTCAAGAGTAAAGCCAGAATGTGCGTGGGTGGTAGCGCTCATCACTCGCTTAAATGTTTGACAGTACATGCCAGCCCAAAGAGAATACTGAACGCAGATTGTTTTAACGAGAGGGTGCTGGCCCACGGACTCCACGAGAGACTGCACCGTACTGCAAGTGTGTGTGGATGGTGCTTCTCTCTGGAATCTGTTCTCCCATTAAAACAAGTCCTGTGATAAATTAATGCCGCCACTGCGGTCAGCTTACGAAAAACGGGCATCGAGAGCAGGACCGCTGTGAGCCGGACGGCCAACCCCGGCCGCTCCCGCCGGGCATGGCGCGGTCGGTGCCCGGGCGGCGCATCCCAGTGCCCGCCCGACGGGTCCCTCTGTGCTGCCCGCGGGACGCGGCGGGACAGGCGCGGTGTTGCGGGACGTCACAGGGCCGTAGTGACAGCGGGGACGCTCGATCCCCGCGGCAGAGCTGCCCCACGCGCGCTCCCCACCTCCCACCAGCTGCTGCCAGGAGACATCTCGGATAGAGGGGAGGAGGGGACGGCTCGGAGAGGGAAGCCTGACACCGTGCGGGACGAGGTTCACTTCCCCGCAAGCGCTCCTGTTTTGTCTCAGCCACATCCTTACACTACTTGGGTGTTTGCACGCCTGCAAGTCTCCAGAGGTTTTCCATCTGTAGGTCGCCGTTGTCTTGGGCTGTGAGGCCTCTGTGGTCTGTGGAAGAAGGCACAAAGCCAGTGCCCTCAGGCTTACTTTCTCTTGAGTTTGTATGCCCACTGGCTCCAGACACTGGTAAAAGTTGCAGGGTTTGGACTAGCCCTGAATTCTTGGTTCTAGGCTGTTTTAAGAAATGTAAACGAACCCAGTCTCTTACCAATGATTTGTTTTCCAAATCAATGCAACGCGCTTTCATTGGGCTAGGCTGTCTGTCTCTCCTTTGTGGGTCCAGAATCTTCCAGGGCTGCAGACATGCGGCTTTTGTTCCTTTTGTTCATGGCTGTTCCAGGGTGGAGCTCTGTATTGCTTAGTTGTGAGTGACCAGATCAGCCAAAGGGCGAAATATCTATTTCTTAACCGGATTCCTGAGCCAGTGGTTCCTCTATGAACACCCAGAACTTGATGCAATTTGACCTTTGTGTGTGTGTGTGTGTGGTTTTTTTGTTTGTTTGTTTTGGGTTTTGGGAGGTTTTTTGGTTGTTCTTTCTCTTTCTTTTAAATTTTTGATGGTTGGTTGGTTTAGTTTGTTTCTTGTTTCCTTTCAGGAAGAAAACACAGGGGCTTGGGTTGGGAAGGTAGCGGGCAAGAAGGAAGTCAGTGGGATGCAGCCCTGCATCTTTTTACAGCGTGGGGCCTTGCACCGTGGGAGGAAGCACAGGGAGTAACTTTGGCATCCCAGTGTGTAACTGCAATATTTCTTCATTTATTTAAATCTACTTTTTTCATCTCTTGGTCGCTGCACTCTGAACATACTTATCTGGATGAAACCCGTGTGTTCAAATCAAGTGTTGCATCTCTGCATTCCTGAAACCGCGGTGAACACCAAAAGTTGACTTTTTAGGCATTTATGCTAATTATGTCACGCTATCACTCAGAGAAAGTGATGGGGACAGAGGAAATTAGAATAGCGATCAGATTATGCAAGAGAGCATTTGCCTAAACGGGCGACAAAGACAAGCTGGAAACTACGGCGGGTTGTTTATAAGTACACAGAAACAACGTCGTAAGGATGTACTGGTTTTGGTGAGCACGGTAACTCCATGCAGGAGGGCCCGAAATGTTCCCTCGAGCTACTGGATCTCCTCGCCTGATTACTTTCGCTTCTGTTTATTCGATGTACAAACATTCTCTGGGAGGAGACCCAGGAGCGCTTGTGCGGGAAGCGGGGGCCGCGGGGCCGCAGCAGGCTCGGAAAGTTTTCCGCTCCTTCGGCCACCGTCGATGCGGACCGGGACCCCGCGGGCGGGCGGGTGGCACTGCAGGAACCCTCGGCGTGGGCGGGCTTCGCGGAGCACCCGAAAGGGTGCATCAGCAGGAGGGCCTCCCCAGGAGTGAGCCGTGACCGCCACGGGCTGTCCAGCTGCTCCGATCGCTGCTCCGCCGGGGCCGGGGCCGGGGCTGGGGCTGGCGCTGGGGCCCCGGCCGCCCACACCGGCAGCTCCCCGCAGCTCGCTCCGCAGGACGCAGCGCGGCCCGGGGTGGGGGTGCTGTGCCGGGCCCGGGCAGGTACATCATGGGAACCCTCCACCCTTCCGGCTCCCCCGCGGAGCCCGTTCCCGGTGGGGCCGGGGTCCCGCCCAGCGGCGGCGCGGTCACCGCGTTCCCGGGTGCGATCCGCCCGGCACCGCGAGCAGCCCGCGCCGCCCGCCCCCCGGGTCTCACAGGGTCCCGTTCCGGCCGGCTCCGGGCCCGCACCGCCCGCGCCCCGCGTGTCGGACCGCGATCGCGGGATGGACGGCCGAAGGTTGCGAGAGAGGGAGCGGTTGAGGCGAGACAGCGGCCGGCGACGGAGAGAGGTCCGGGGGCGGTGCCGGGCGGGATGGGCCGGGTCGGCCCGGGATCCGCCGCGGCTCCGAGAGAGCCTCGACGGGCGCCTGGGTCGGGCCGGGCGGGCAGCCGCGGGATCCCGGAGCCGGGGCCGGAGCCGGAGCCGGAGCCGGGGCTGCAGCTTTGTTTCTTGCTGCACTGGCGATTGCCCCAGATCGGCCAAAGGCGAGTGGCAGTTGCGCAGCGCCGCCGGCTGCGGTCCCCTCGGAGGAGGCTGCCTCGGTTTCCCTGGGACCTTCCCGGGTGTGAGCCCTGCTTCAAGGGCTGGGCACATCCCGCTGGCGGGGGCACAGGCAGCCACCGCTTGTGAGGAACTACAGCTCCCCTCCCCATAGAACAGCAAATGCTTTTCAGAGAAAAATCGTATTTTCTACCTCGGGGTCAAATCCCGCCCTTTCTGGTGTCCAGGACCATGCTCCGGTAAGCCAGATACAGGATGCAGTCCTCCATCCTCTCCCTCGTGCAGGCACCACGCACTGACCGTGTCACAGCCCTTGAAATGTGCTTTGCTTTGGCTTGACACTTATTCAGGGATTTCTGAGTCGTTGGGTTTGTTTTTCAGAGCCTAGCTGCAGACAAATTCAGGAGACTTCTCAAGGAGTGCTTAGCTTGGTAAAAATCAGGAATCAGGGTGGTCTGCTACCCTTGACACTTGAGCGCTGCTGTCTCCCTTAGCATGGGCCACTATTGGCAATTTGGGCTGTTACTCAGCGCAATGAACGGCTTTGGTCGCTTTACGGTAGTGACAGTGCATGTTACAATGAGCACCTCACTGCACCCGCAGGAGTGGGACCTGCTTTTGGTATATCAGTATGACTGTTCTTTGCAATGGGAGTAGAAAGGCAGCTTCAACTTTCAGTCTTCCACAGCTGATTTATGACTTTGCATGTTGATACAGTGTTCACTGTGTGTATTAAGATGAAAATGTCTGTAAAAACCGAGTGCATTTGGGACTAACTAGCTAGAGATGTTTTGTTTAGTAAGTGGGCAGATTGGGAAGGGAGCTCATGAAAAAAGGTGATTCATTCCTACCAGGTCTGAAAAACACAGAGAGCCTCCAGAAACAAGATCCCAATTTGCTGCCCACAGGTTACAATTGCTGAAATGTTTGCATGTGTCTACAAGTAAACCAAGATTTACAGTTTCATGACTGGCGTGTACAAAGTGCTACTGTAGTGCTCTGAAATAAAATACATTTATTTGGAAAGTGCAGAGGCTGCAGGTGTTTAGTGCAGTGTTTTAAGTAGAAATAAGAAGTCTTATTCCTCTTGGTGTTTATAATTTTTACACTAATATGGCTACATTAACTCTTGACTGGCATTCATAAAACTAACTGGGGAAATTTTATCTGGTGCCAGAGTGATGTTGCTCTGGAGGAGAATGAAGTGCCTGAACAGCGTGTGTTTCTGCCCAGATGTGTCTCTCTCTTTTTTTTTTTTTTTTTTTTTTTTTTGAGTTTAATGCTTGAAAGCAGACCAATGCTTCTGGGCAGGAGACAAGATGACAGAAATGTCATGTTAAGTTTAACACAGCTCCCTTTATTAACCTGCTTGTTTTGAGCTGTTTTCTGAGTTTAACTAACTTGTTTACACAGGAAAACACACTGGTCAAGATTTAAAATGCATCTTTGATCTGTGAGTATATGGTGGCTTTAGGAAAAGTTATTTTTCTATGGTACCTTGGCTATAATTGCTGGACATCTGGATCCAGTCCTAGTGTTGCTGCAGTTAGCAGCACCCCAGCTATCATGTCTTTGCTTTTGAAGGACAGCAAGGAAATATTTCATTGGACACATGTTAAAAAACAAAAAACAAACAAAAAACCCCAACAAAAATAACAACAAAAAAAGTAAAGAAGAGCCTGATAACTTGAGCAGCACATGAAATTTCCTGGTTGCACATATGGGAACAGTCCTGTTCACCTCGCTGCTCTACACAAAACTACTCTTTGTGGGTCTCAGGTGCCACTGTGCTCTCGGTATGAATTCTCAGGAGTCTTTGAATTCCACAACAAAAGTCTGACAGAAAATGAATTTTTCTACTGGTAATCTAAAATAATCTTCTGTTTATTGCTTCAGGTTAAGATTGCAGAAGGAGAAGAGAGTGTCAGAGGGAATCAGTGGAGGTTTTAAAGGCAACTGTTTGCTTTAATA
Organism: Sakesphorus luctuosus; assembly: GCA_013396695.1. Classification (NCBI taxonomy): domain Eukaryota; kingdom Metazoa; phylum Chordata; class Aves; order Passeriformes; family Thamnophilidae; genus Sakesphorus; species Sakesphorus luctuosus. The sequence continues at coordinate 264,394 of VWZD01009101.1, read as the reverse complement.
TGTACAAACAAACACTCAAGGATGAGTCAGCTCTGGCTGATTATCTGGAAAAAGCCCTATATAAAGGAGCACTTCATCGTTTAATGTGTTGCTGTTCCTTGGGACCATCTGAATGTCGGTGATTGAGCAGGAGGAGAATTATTTCTCTAACTCTGCTAGAGAAGGTCTGATGGATGAAAGAAAACTCAGAATTTGGTGAAGCACTGATTTGCCATCAGGGTTACACAGACTATAATATTGGTGCTATTCTACCTCTCTGTTATAAATATCCGAATGTTCATGTCCTCATCAATCAGCCCCTGATGGCTTTGAGAGGCAGGTTTACAAACCAAAGTATGCAGTGGGCACATGCTCGGCCTGCTGAGCCAGAGCATCACGAAACTGCAGCCCTTGCACTGCCCTGTCCTGCCCACAGGAAGGCTCACAAGGTATGGAGCCCACTTGGGCTGGAGCCCAGGATTTTGGCAAGCAGAAAGACGACTCTGTGAATACCTGCCTGCCTTGTGCATGCCACAGCAGCAGCTGTGAGGTCATCAGAGTCTGTCTAGTTTTGCCTCCTATGTGGCTCCAAGCAGAGTGGTAGACACGGCCCCTCTCTGCCTTCCTTACTGGTTATGCTCTTTGTGATTTTTGTTGTTTCCACTGTGGGAGTCTGCACTTTCTTGTGAGACAGAATCATAGAGAGTTCAGAAATGGAAATTATGTTTATCCTATGTTCACTGCATTCCACTTGGAGTATCTGCAGTTTATACCAGTGTTTTGGAGGATTTTCATGCTGGTGGTTGACCATACCTCACATTCCCACGATGCTGCTTTGTCTGAAGGTGTGTGTAAAATGGGATAATCAGTATCCTACAGCAAGCATCTCGGACATCTAAATTTTTGCAGGGGGACAAGAGGAGAATACATGGATTCTATTCAGAGCTAGAAGCTTTGAATATGCTATTTAGTTATCATATGTATGACTAGATGATATATACAAGAAGTGGAGTCTGACCAGACAGTTATTACATCTAAAGACCAAAGAAGGTGTTGGTATAGTGAGAGACTTTTTGCTATATTAAATGAATAGTGAATGTTGATTGGTGCAGCAGAGACATGAAATTATCAAATGTGCAATGCCCGTCTAACCACAAAAGAGTCTTCTGGAGCAGGCAGAGGCACTAGCTAGGACTCATCCCTGCAGTGAGGTGGTGACTGGTCTGCTCTATGATGACACTTTTTGAGGGGACACAGTTCACTGATGTACTTGCCAAACTGACAGACTGTCACTGTCTGCTGCCTTAGGAATAGGTGAGAGCTCCCTGAAATGTTTAATTTATGCTGTTTGCCATCTGGAGAATTTGTGGTTAACATTGGTTGTATCTTTGGTGCATCCGAGGGGAGCAACACTTTCTCTCTTGTGCCCAGGCTGCCTGAAGATCAACAGCTATGTGGCAGATCCCCTCTCTTGGACTTCTCGTTTGTGCTGCATGCAACTGCAGGCTCTGGGTCTCATCAAGTTCCAGGAGCAGCCTGGTAATGCAGGCTCATATTTGCCTTCTCAGGGGTAGAGGTTTGACCACTCAGGCAGGAGGAGTAGTCTGGACACCACTTGGAGAAAAATGAGATGAGAGACCCATGGACTGCATCAAGGTGGTGGGAAAGCACCTGGACCATCCAACAAATCATCTGCTTGCTCTTAGGTATCTCTGCTGCTTTGTGGAAGTGTTACTACTTCTAGGCCAGGACTTACATCATGACTGTCAATGGGTATAGGTGGGACATGTACATCAGTGGGCAGGTAGTTACAGTGCCTGTGTCTGAAGGTGGGCTAATTTGGAAGACCTAAAAAGGATTAATAACTCTTGGACCTCTAGTTGTCACATGCAAGTGATACGGTATGTCATGGGGAAGAAATGTGCCAAAGCTCAGCCCTCCGGTGCTGTCACATTGTCGGCAGCTCCAAGTCTGCTCGTTCTGCAGCCCCGGCCCTCCCGCACCGCCAGGGCTGCGGGTACACGGCCAGAGCTGCGCAGCAGGGTGCACAGCCAGAGCTGTGGGTTCACAACCAGGGCTGCGGGTGCACGGCCAGGGCTGCGGGTACGCGGCCAGGGCTGCGGGTGCGCGGCCAAAGCTGCGGGTGCACGGCCAGGGCTGCGGGTACACGGCCAGAGCTGCGCAGCAGGGGGCACAGCCAGAGCTGTGGGTTCACAACCAGGGCTGCGGGTGCGCGGCCAGAACTTGTTGGCAGCCAGCGGATGCACAGCCAGAGCCTGTCGCTGCCGCCGTGCTGGGCACCAGCTCCAGCCCTGCTGCTCTGATCACAGCAGTGCTCACATCTGTCGTTGGCTGGTGTCTCCTGAGAGAGTGCTTTGACCCTCAAATGGGATCTGTGGGCCCTGTGTCTGACTGTTGCCTGGGCACATGCAATTCCTTAGATAGAGACTAAGCCTGGGTTCCATGTGGGTGCTTAAAAATGAACAAACTGCACTGCCTGGGGGTGAGGTGCCTTGCAGAAGCGTTGGCACCAAACATGAGGGAGATGTCAGTGCAGGTCAAGAGAACATTTCTGTGTCTCACTTTTTTTTTTTTGCAAGTGTGAGCTTCCCCATCTTTAGGCTAATGTGTTTCTGTATATTTTATGTTGTAGTTAAAGCTTCCTTGCACTAATTATTCCAAGTAGCAGATCATGTGTAATCATCTTTGCAGTCCTGAAATTGCTGAGCAAGTTCCTAGCCAGAAATCCTAAGAAGCAGTGGAAGAATTTATCTTGGAATCAATGGGGACTGTGCACTCTACACCTTTCTCAGCTCATGCCAAATAAAAAACTTGGTTTTGTTTCGATTTTATCTAGACTTAGCCATTTATGATTAGGATTTAAAGAGAGGACTTAAAATTACTTAATTGTGTTTTGCGTACTTCTTACTTAACACTGCAAGCAAAATAAATTAGAACGGGATTAATTCATTTTAATTTGTTGTTACTAATTATATAATTAAGACCTCAAATACAGTAACACAAGTAGGAAAAAATATGTTTTAAAACAGGTATGTAAGAGAAAGAGAATTTGTTTCAAGGTCAGTTTTAAGAAATCACATCACATATATTCCTGAATCCTGCTTTCTCTGCAGTTCATATCACTAAAGAAGTTCTGCTCAGTGCAGCACGAGCAAGTCTTCTTTCTAGCTCTGCTGTCTTTTCTCAGGGTTTGTAGGCTCTATTTTTACTGTAAATTAAAATTAAGAACCAATCATGTTTTCACCAGTTTTATTTGGTAAATGGGCTTTTTTTAACACACTGTGTGTAAGTGCCAGTTGCATTTTGATACCAAGAGTAGTTAATGTGGGGCAGCCTGCTCTGCAAGTGCATCTTTGCAGTTTTGTTGGCCACATCTCTCATTTCATTATAGGGCCTGAGCCACGTGATTCCTTTTGCCTCACTTTCAGAGACTTTCAGGCAACAGGAAGTTCATAATTTTGAAGGTCAGTTGAGATCAGTTGCTCCCACAAAGTGCATTTATCAGGGTTTGTGCCAGTCTTTAGCCAGGTACATATTAAGATATGCCAGGAGGCTCCTTCCAGATTGGTCCAGCAGACAAAAGAGCTCTCACCTTTTCTAAGGTCACCTGAAGCATTGTCCTCCTTTACTGAGAGCCTGTGGGTCACAGTGGTACAGGATTTGTTTATGACCCTCTTCCTGTTTTAGATGTGAGATAACATCTGGGCAAAAGCACAAGCTCTGGATCTGATGCAAAAGACTTAACAGTCCATAGTTAGGAAGGAAGAAGGAAGCAGAATTAGACCAACTCAGTGCACAGAAGTGATGGTTTAAATATGTTCTGGGTTACATACCTACACTTCCTTCCATTTAAGTTCCCAAATAAAACCAGTTATTTTAGGGAAGCATTGGAAGAGTAATGGATACAGTTATGGGTGTAATATCTTCGTCTGCAAATGGGATGATAGAGGTAGGAGTTATTTTAAGGTTATAGGTGTGTGGTTTGCAATACTAATAAACAGTCACGGGGATAGATGATACAGAGACATGTACATTGAAGAGTAGTTTTGACGCTCCATTTCTCAGTGTCTGTCAGAGCTCTGCCCTGCAGTCTGAAACCACGGGGCCCAGCAATAGTGTCTGTATGTCTTGTACAAAAGTTCAACAACCTGCAATGTACGTCTGAAAAAAAATAATCTGGCCCCTGCCGGCCTCACATATGGCTTGTCTTGCTCAGGATGAAGACAATGAACCTATTGACTTGGGCAGAGATGGGCTGGGCCTGCTGCCGTTGGCACAGGACAACATCTATGCATGGGCAGCTTGTGGTGCCTCCAGTGGAAGTTTCTGCTGTGTCAGTCACTTACTTCCTAGGTGGGTGTTTGATAATTGGAGATTTAGCACAGTATCCTGTCTCAGTGTTCTGAATGGAAAATGTGCTCTAATACCCGGGGCACATTGCAGCTGAGGTGCTCCACACTGTCCTGTGTGCCAGTGAGCCCCATGCCTGTGCCCATGGCAGGCTGGAACAGGGTGGGGTAGGAGGGTCCTGGGGATGGACAGAGCTGAAGGTGCCAGCCCCCTCGAGTGCACAGAGGAGGTGGGGTGTGACACTGCAGCATGAGACTGCACAGGACTGCATGGATGCTGCCCTCAGTGTGTACTGGTCCTATTCTGCAGAGAAACCATGCCTGCTTTAGTTGGCTGGGCAGAACTTGGCTTCTGGGATACTTGGAGGCTTTTTTACTTTCTCTGCACACAGCAGACCAATTTTGAGTAAAATCATCCCTCCCAGACTGGAGGCACAGCCATTCAATTTATTGCATTTTCAGATAGTTCAAACTTCTCTTAATTTCATTTCTGAGAAAGACCTGTTAGACAAATGGTTTAGTTCATATAATGGGTTACAGTTTTGGATGCAAAAGCTACTTGCGTATTTAGTGATGACAAGTGTAGAAGTTCTGTGTTTAAAAATCAGATTCCAGCCCTGTAACAGTCCCATGGTCTTCACTCTGTCAAACTGGTTACTGCCTTTAGCCTGAGTAATGACTGCAGGATTGGGTTTCTCTCTGCAGATTTCAGGTTTCTTGTGGAAGTATGCATGTACTCAGATGAAATACATGTGTTTGTCTGCAAAGGTATGGTTATGCTGACATTTTAGATATGCCGAGTGAAAGAGTATAAGAGCATAGCCTGGACCTGGCAGCTCTTGGCAGCCAGTCAGGCAAGCAAGGGGCATTTCCATGATTGTTTGTAGGTGATTTAAACTACTCTAGGAAGCAGGAGGACCCACAGCCTGGCAAACAGGGCTGTGGCAGCAGAGTTTGTGTGGCAGTTTGAGTAGGAAGGATGCAGTCACCCTCCTGGCTCTTGGTGGTGGATTGTGTGTTAGGTGTGGCTGTGGTGTGTTTTTTTTTCTCCCCACTTGACTAGATCCACAAATGGTTTACAAATGGTCAAAACCCACACCTGCTGCTGCTAGCAGGAGTGTAGTGACCCAGACAGAATTGCCCCAAGAAGCACAAAGCTGTCCAGGGCAGTGGCTGCAGGGAGTGTCTGAGCCTGGTGTTGGTGTCAGCGGTCAGTGCAAAAGACACTTCTGTGCAGTGTGAACAGATGAATGACCTGCTCTGTCTAGTGGCAGAGCTTAAGGAAGAAGTGGACAGGGTAAGGAGTATTAGGGAGAGCAAAAGAGAAATAAGACTGGTGGAGTTATGCCCTCCAGGAGTGTAATTTCCAGGAGGATCTGGGAAATTACAGGCCTGCCAGCCAGACTTGGGTGCCCAGCAAGGTTATGGAACAGATCATGGTAGAAGTGTCAGTCTACTGGAGGGCAGGAAGGAGGGCTCTGCAGAGGGACAGGCTGGAGAAATGGGCTGAATCCAATGGTATGAGGTTCAACAAGGCCAGGTGCTGGGTGCTACTGGCTGNGGCAGAGCTTAAGGAAGAAGTGGACAGGGTAAGGAGTATTAGGGAGAGCAAAAGAGAAATAAGACTGGTGGAGTTATGCCCTCCAGGAGTGTAATTTCCAGGAGGATCTGGGAAATTACAGGCCTGCCAGCCAGACTTGGGTGCCCAGCAAGGTTATGGAACAGATCATGGTAGAAGTGTCAGTCTACTGGAGGGCAGGAAGGAGGGCTCTGCAGAGGGACAGGCTGGAGAAATGGGCTGAATCCAATGGTATGAGGTTCAACAAGGCCAGGTGCTGGGTGCTACTGGCTGCAACAACCCCCTGCAGCAGCACAGGCTGGGGACAGAGAGAGAGATGCTGGAGACTAGCCAGGTAGAAACCTGGGCGTACTGACTGACAGCAGCTGGACATGAGCAGCGTATGCCCAGGTAGCCAAGAAGGCCAATGGCATTCTGGCCTGTATCAGGAATGGTGTGGCCAGCAAGACTGGGGAAGTGATTCTTCCTCTGCACTTGGCACTGGTGAGGCCACACCTTGAATGCTGTGTCTAGTTTGGGACTCTTCAGTTTAGGAGGAATGTTGAAGTGCTGGACAATAGAGAAGGGCAACAAGGGTGGTGAAGGGTCTAGAGCACAAGTTGTGTGAGGAGCTGGGGTTGTTTAGCATGGAGACAAAGAGGCTCAGGGGAGACCTTACCACTCTGTAGAACTCCCTGAAAGGAGGCTGTAGCCAGGTGGGGGTGGTCTCTCCTCCCAGGCAATCAGCAACAGGACAAGAGGACACAGTCTTAAGCTGAGCTAGGGGAGATTTAAGTTGGATATCCAAAAGTTCTTCACAGAAAGAGTGATAGGGCATTGGAATGGGCTACCCAGGGAGGTGGTGAAGTCACTGTCCTTGGAGGTATTTAAGAAAAGACTGGATGTGACACTTAGTGCTGTGGTCTAGTTGACAAGGTGGTGTTAGGTCATAGGTTGAACTTGATAATCTTAGAGGTGTTTTCCAACCTAGCTGACTCTGTGCTTCTGTAAATACGGGTAAATGCCTGCAAGTGCAGCAGTGTGGGTATGGGACTTTTAATTTTTAGTGATATTTATGATTTCAGACTTTTCTTCTAAAGCAGGTGTGTTTTTTTTCTTCTCCATTTCTTGTGATCTCAAATTCTAAAAAAACAAACCAAAAACCCCCTGAATAGTCTGATGAACAAAATGAAAATACTTTATTGAAATGTTGATTTTGTATTTTACAATTCAAAACCTGAAAAAAGGGTAGAAATAAAAAGTTTTGATTTATTTGGAATACTTTCTCTTCATCTTTATTTTAAAACTAACATTCCTCAAAAGTGACATAATTTTCCGCCAAACTGTTTCACTTCTGACAAGCTGATGTTTTCTAAAGGACATGTCTATCAAAAATTTTATGAGTGATGCTGGTGTAAAGTCGTAATTGCTTTTTGTTTTGAGATGAAGTGAAAGTTCTCTAGCCAGTTAACTGAATTTTGCCTGTGTCAGGTTCCATGTCTCTCAGGAGGTATGGGATGCAGTTTTGGTGTGGAGGAAGGGGTGGGATGGCTGTACTGATGCAGGAGAGGACATGTGTCCAGGACTGTGTTCTCCGGTCAGAGCTGCGGGCCGGGTGGGCACTGTCACAGGGGAGACACACACTTAACAAATTTTATCAGATATTTTCCAATTAATTGCTTCTGGAAGGATTATCAGATTAAATGCCAGTCATCCTAGCTTTAGCTAATTTCATCTGTTATACTGTCAAAATATTTTCCTATAAAAGGTTAGGGATCTCTGTCTTGCTTCTGAAATCAATAGCAATTTTCTGTTGAGCTGGATATGTAAGCAGTCCTGCTGTGCTGTAGGCTCTGATGAGGAGGAACGTGCACATTTTCTCCTATCAATTGCCAATGTGCAGGGCAGAACCTCAAGGTCAGAGAGCAGGTGTGGGCCAAAGTGTTGGACACTTGGTGTGTGCGGTTTACTGGGGCCAGAACAGTTGGTGGTTGTGGGGCTGGTGGGACTGGTCATACCACGGGTGCCTGGTGGGCACTGGCTGCTCATCTTGTGGGCAGCCCCATATTGTGGTGACTCCTCCTGACTGTGCCACAAAGGACTTGCTTCAGATCTGCAGATGCAAAAAGAGGAGAGAGCTAGGTGCTAAAATTTGAGTTGCCTCAGGGACGTGGCAGGGATAACAGTGCTTGGTTTTGGTAGATGCTGCTGCCCTTCAGTCTCAACTTCAAAGTATTATCAGTCCTGATTCAAAGCCTTAACGGCCTCTGGAACAAGTAATTATAGAAATGTAGCGTCTTATTTATTGGCTTGCTTTATACAAGAGTGACAATGAAAGAACATTGTTCAAATGCCTCTAAACTACTGGCTTTTGAGCATCAATCTGCCACCTCCCTTTTTTTCCTTTGGGAGGCTGCTTTTTGAAAGGAACAAGTTTTGACTCAAAAGTGAAAACTTGGTCTTTAAGGCTGACATATAGCAAAGAAGGGTATTTGAAATCCCCAAGAGCTTTCCATCTGTGTGCTATGACAGATGCTCCCCCACTCAGACAAACCCAGCCTACGGTTCTCCGTTCTGCAGAAAGAGCCTCTCGCTGTGTTCCCCTCAGACCTTAATGAGTTTAGTCTGCAGGATTTCCTCTTCCGGTGACATTAGCAGAAGAAATTACCCTGTACCATTACCTGTGGCCAATGAAGGCTGACAGGCCTCTCCCGGGCTGTGTTCAACCCCCCAAGACAGGAAAGTATTGTGTGGACTGAACTCTTTGAAGCTGCCCTCACTTGTACCTACCAGCTGCTGCAGTGGCAGCACTGGGGTCCCTGTCCCATGTTCTTGGAGGCTGGGGGTGCTGCCCTGGTTTTTACAGCTGAGTGAAATGGTACCTGTGGGGGCCTGCTCTGTGGGAGCTCAGGGGGTTTGTGTTGTGGTGTGCCATCTGGGTACGCAGGACTACAGCCAAACACCACTTTCTTATCTTTTCCTTCCCCTCTGATGTTACTTTCAACATTTATTCCATGGATGTATCATCCACCTTGACAGTCTGGGAAGGATGCCCCTCCAGAGTGTTTGCTCTGTTCAGGACTCTGATGGCTCCATTTGGCCCCTTTTGGCTGTGTCCACAGCCAGGTGCTGTCCAGCCCATGCTGTGTGACCCAGAATAGTTTTGGTTTACACCCACTGTGTCACTCTGTATCTCCTATAGAATTACTACCCACAGAAATTCAGGCTGCTGTCAGTGCTACTAGAGAAAGCCAAAAACCTCCGTGCATGAGCTCCAAAGGATACTGTGAGTGCCACAGCCTCGACTAAAAACAAAACTACCTGGCAAAAGAAAGGGAAGCCTTTTTACAAGGTGGCATGCTTCAGTTCTTGGCTGATGATTCTGGGTAACAAAAAGTGATGTTCTGTGGCATCAGCCTGGGGAGGGTGAAACAAGATTCAGGAAAGCATTCACATTTTGTGTCTATGGCTTCAGTGCTGGGTTCACAGAACCTGCAAGGAGAACTCCCGGGAAAAAGGCTATGTTGGCCTGCTTGGAGGGTACCCAGGAGAAACAACCTTCCTTCCAGTCCCAACTTCACCCCACTTTGCCTACCCTCTGAGGGATGCACTCTGCAGAGAAGGATTTCTCATGGGTGTCAGCAGCACTGAGTTCTGGTGTTGCTTTTCTTTCTGGCCCAAACTCTGGGTTGCTGGGCAGCTTTCTGTGCCCTGTTGGGACAGCAGTGCACCCTCTGAGCGCCTGTGCAGGAAGGGAGCACGGCACATTTCCTGACCTGCAACGTGCACATGGGAGGATGCAGGGGGGATTCCTGCTTCTTGTGGAGTATTTCTGCTCCTGGCTGCCCTCTCTTCTGGGGAGCAAAGGGCCTGTCCTGCCCCTGGGACAGGCAGCAAGTGTTAAACGCTGCATGGGGGCCCTGCTGAGGATTGGCATTTCTGTCACTGCTGCTTCTGATTCTTCAGCTTTTCTGGGGTTTCATTAGCCCTGTCACTCGATTGACTGCTTGGAGAATTAATCTGGTTTTCTGTAACTGGGAGACCTTCATGTAAAACTTGATCTTGGTATAATTCTCATTCAGTTTGGTAATATTATTGGGTCTCAAAGTTTTCAGTGGCTGGAGGAAATGCTCTGTATAAAAGTCACAGTTTCATCTGGTAGTGATTTGCCTTTTACCAGCCTTTTGACTTGGTGCCAGCTCTGCTGTTGCCAAATAACAGGAAGACAAGGGAATAAAACATTTATCAGGAAAGGGCTTACAAATACTGTAAATGAAATAAACTAAGAATATCTTAAAACTGAGATGAGGATATATATATATCAATCACGGAAATCACAGGGGCAGGGAGCAAGGAAGTTCGGGTTTCCCCTAGACTGGAGTCCTTTCACACCAAGAACATTTCACTGTTGTCTCTCAATATACGGGATCTAGTGGACCACCGAGACAAAATTTCCTGTGAACCTGTAAAAATGGGCTTGTCTCTATTCTGTGTCCCTCGCCTAGAGAACTAGTGAAAGTCCATGTTCAAATGGTCTGCCTAAATCCATAACCACTTTGAAAGAGAGTCCTGAGTTTTAATGAAAGTTCTGGGTTGAAGGACAGAGCGCAACAGGTGAAAAATTTATGTTTCATGTATCAACTTTCAAAGATCACATTTAATATGTATAACAAGTTTTTCCTTTACACTCCCACTACTGGGTTTTGATTTAATATGCACATTTTGGCATAAGCTGTAACTTGATGTTGGGAAAAAATAAGGTCAAAAGATAAGGGTCATGCAACAAATACTTTATCCGAGTAACAGGCACTTCCAGGCCTTATAAATTATTTAAGAGACAGCTGTGAAGAGATTTCCCCACAACTTTTAATTTACTCCTAGTTTAATAATTTTTCTTCTCAGCTGTGTGAGGTAAGTCAGGAAAATTTAATGGAGGCAGACATAGAGGTGTAGGGTGATTAAAGACTTGCCTAAGATCATACAGGATTGGGGTCTAGTAGCATGGTGCCACCCCAGCAGCATGGGATGCGGTGGGTGCACACAGGTGGAGTGGGGTACGGATTCTCTTCGTGGCTGGGGACCATCATTCTGAACTCTGATGAGGCAAGAAAGGAGTGGCACTGTGTGGAAGGGGCAGTGCCAAGCACGGGGCAGAGAGGCGGAGGGACAGCCAGGAGGACATCCTCACCTGAGCTTCGTTCAGGGGCAGGCACACCAGGGCAGAAGCAGCTCCAGTTGGTTTCCCCTCATGCAGCACTCGGAGTTGGCTGTTGAGGTCGGTGCACAGTGAGAGCAGCAGCGCTGCAATCCTACTGCAAGGTACCTGACATGCAGCTGTTGTCTTCTTACAGGCTTCTTATCTTCTAGTAGAAAACAGTTGAACAAAATAGAGGCTGTTGTGGTAAACCTGCACTTCTCCAGGCTTTGATTCCGCTTGTGACATTCCAGTTTTCTCAGTCCAGATATCCTATATACTGACAAACTGCAAGGACTGAATTGGCTCCGCTTTATCCACTGTCCCTGTCGTGGTTATCCTTCCCATAGTTACTGCTGCTGCTTTCATCTGTTACTCTCCCAAGACACTCTTCCTCTTCCTGCCTTTAATTTTTCTCTTGCTTTGAGATGCATATTGCCTGAGCTACTTTTCCCCTGCTGTGCTAAATTGGCCCTTGAGGAAGGCAGTGCCTTCCATCATCACGTATCATTGCCGATTTTCCCTCGGAGAGGGAGGTTGCTGTCAAGGGGGTCCTGGCCTTAATGATAGGTGGCTTGATGTCTGTTATGGTTGTAGTCTTCAAATACATGAGCAGCAGAAATTTCCTTCTCTTGTGTTCTTTTTATTCTTTCTTGAAGGTGCATTGAGAATAAGGAACTTAAATTGAGCTGGCAGTGTCTTCTTTGTGATAGCAGCACGCTGGAATACATTGCTGTCTGGCTCAGAGGGCAGAGTGCTGCTGCTCTTGATGTGAGATGCAACCCCTGCCCAGCATGTGCTCCCACCCAGAGCCTCAGCTGGTATTCAGTACTTGTGTAATTTTAATGGTGCTGAACAAGTGAGGCTCTATCTCCTTGATACAGCTAAAGAAGCTATTAAATAGTGAGCTGAATGGAGGAGTAAGATCAAGAAAACGTTTTATTCCAACCTTTGAGATGGATTTCCTTGATAGTACTGTAAGCAGTGCTATGTACAAACCTCACTTCAGAAGTGTTAATGTGAACTGATACCTACATGGACAGCACATTCAAACAAATGCCTCTTTATTGTGCCTCAGCTGTTGCTTAGTGAAAGACAGGATCCATTTAGAGAAGGAGACAGGTAAAGGAAGACTGCTAAAATGCTAAATAGACATAGGAAGGCAATGATAATTTAGAAAAGGATTTGTATTCTGTATCTGTAGAATAATGACATAAATAGTTTTTGATATTTGGGAAATGTGAATTTCTTTTTCTTGCTTTCTTCTAATAAAAGCATGGATCCAGTTTTCCTAACTATAAAAATATAGATGGTCACCATGCTGAAAACTCTTACATAGTTTGATGACCTGCTATCCTATTTCCAGTCATTTGAGATAATTTGAATTAAGCGAAGTCTTGAAATGTGACCCTTGTGGCAACTGTTTCAGCAATTTGGAAGACATAGGTCTTGGTCTCTGAAAAGAATTTTGGTAGGTCTTGATGCATTTTTTGAGTCTGTATAAGAAGCAAAAAAAAATAATATGGCTTATCCTGATTTGTTCTACACTGGGGTCCATCATGATGCTGTGGTTTACTCTCTGTAGCAGCCAAGCCCCTGCAGCTGCTCACTCATTCCCTCAGAGTGGGATGGGAAGGAGAATCCAAAGAGTGAAGGTGTGAAAACATGAGGGCTGACAAAACGACAGTTAATAGGTAGAGGAAAGCCACATGCACAAGCAAAGCAAACCAAGGAATTAATTCTTCATTTCCCACAGACAGGCAAGGGTTCAGCCATCCCCCAGCCAGCAGGGCTCATCATGCATAGCAGTGTCTTGGGAACACAAGCTCCAGAACTCCAAATGTCCCCCTCGTCCTCTTCCTTCTGCCAGCTATTGTTGCTGAACATGACACTGTATGGTGTGAGGTCCCCCTGGGCTCAGCTGGGGTCAGCCATCCTGGCTGTGTCCCCTCCCAGCTCCTGGAGCACCCCCAGCCTGCTGCTGGCAGGGCAGGATGAGGAGCAGAACAGCCCTTGGTGCTGTGCAGGTGCTGCTCAGCAGCAGGTCAAACATGGCTGTGTTTGGTCCAAAACATAGCACAGCACAAACTTCTATGAAGAAAACTAACTCTAGTCCATCCCAAACCAGCACAATGATGCATCAAAAGTCAGAGTTAAAAAGAAGAGCTGATAGGAAGTCAAGACACCAGGAGGAAAAGATGTGATCTGGTCCAGAAATGCCACCTGCACCTTGTTGAGAGCCTGAGGTGTTCTCAGTGTTCCCCTACAGGGGCTGGCTGGTCAGGAGCTGACACCAGTTGTTAATGAGAGTGTGTATTTACCTCTCATTTAGTTTATCATTGACATTTTGTGTAAGTGTGTCACAGAAGTTCAGGCAGCAGCTTTGTCAGAAAGACTCAGCAGTGCAGGTAAATGATGTGGTGGCTACTGCCACCCTTGGAGACAATCAAACCTGACCTGCTTGAAGTGTCCCTGATTTGAGTACAGGTCATTAGATCACCCTCTAAGGTTCCTTCTAATCAAAATTATTTTATGATTTGTGATAAGAGGAATTTAGAAAAAAATCTAACTTACTAATTTATCCTGTCTATGTATTTCTTCAGCATATCCTTGCTTCCTACTGCATTTCTCTGAGAATACCGCTTTCTGATTAACTGTCTGGAAATTTAATTTAATGAAATGCTCATCACTAATTTATGCTCCCTCCAGATGAGTGAGTCAAAATCCAGGGCAGGCACCTGGCTATGAGTTATGCACCCAATCTGAAAATTGATTTTCATTCTTTATCTTAATCTGAACTGCAGGTTCTATCTAATATTTTTGTCTTCTCAAAACCAATGGCAGTGCCATTTGTAAGCCTGGTAATGTGCCTTGGGAACAGGACAAACAGAAAGAAAATATTTACATTTCCAAGCAAAATATCTATCCAAGCAATAAGCACTCTGAGAAGGCCATGGGGAATGTCTCAAGGCTAGCAGCAGCTCATGAGAGCACACCAGCATAAGAACAGCAGGGAAGGGTAACAGCTGTGTGTATGTCTCCCAACTGAGAGTATACAGCATAATTCTCCTCACTGCACTGTAAGTAGTTAATAGTATAAGTGCAAATTAAATGGGAATCAAGGAAGACTTCCTAGGCATATCAGAGCTTTTTTACACTAACAAACAATCTTGCTACTGTTTTCACAGAATCAGAGATAGTTATTGTTGGGAGGGGCATCAGGACTGCCCACTCTCCTTGAGAAACAGCCCACTCTGGTCAGTCACCTGTACCAGGCTGAAGTCTGAGCAGCTCCACAGCCTCTATCTCTGTACACCAGTGCAGAAGATGAAACAAACTTTAAGATGACTTCCAACTTTGCCTCAGGTGTGCCAACCTCATTGAAACTGGGTTTGTGAGGCCCCGGAGGGGTTTTAGAGGGCCCAGTGCTTCCATCTTGCTGTGTCCATTGCCAGCAGCTCTCCTGGTGACCTGAGCTCCAGCTTCAGAGCAGGAGCTGGGGCTCTGGCACAGCCCTGCCAGGGGTGAGTGACTGTGGGGGGATTTCCACTTTGGAGGTATTTCTGGACAGAGCTCCCTGCCAAGCTTCCACCTGGGCTGGTTTCTCCACTGCCACTAGCACCCAGAAGTGCCCAGTTCAGCTGCCTTGGGTGTGTTCAGCACACACAGGGTTTGAAGCCTCAGATTTCTGATAGTCTCAGGGAAGCTGTTTCAGACTGCAGCCCAGGATGTGATCCCCTTGGTTTTCTAGTGTAGTGCGCTGGAAGGGGAGTGGGCTGAGATCAATCGGTACATGCAGCATCTGTGGGCATATGGGTTGTCTCTTGTTAGATAAAACCAGTTGCAAATTAAAACTGATTAGGAAGAAGAAGAGCCACAAAAATGAAACTGTTTCTGATGACAGGATAAACTTCTATTAAGCTATCTGGAATTTGGAGTTCACTGCCTTAGGATATGAAAAGCAATCTTGATTTAAAACAAACAGATAAATCTGCCTTTTTTCTTGTCTTCTTATGCCACTATTCTCACTATGTAATCTGAGCATAAAGCAAAGTCTGCTGCTGAACTTTCTGAAGCATTCATTTAGCATTTGCTTGAAGAACGTTAAAAGAAATAATACAAATAAGTTGAATGTATATAAGGAGTCTTGGAAGATTGTATCACAGATAAAGGAAATGCTTAGGATTTTCTTTTTCTATGTGTAATGCCTTTGCAACCTACTCGCAACGTTATTCCCTGCATGAGGGCCCCCTAATTATTTCATCATGCAGCAGGAAATTCTGGTAGGTCATATATAAACAGCCTGAGGCAGAGACCTCTTCATCAGATAAAGCATGACATCTGACATGTGTGCAGGCTGCTGCTTGCATGGCACAACCAGCCAGGCAGTGCTGAATGCAGGAGCACTTGGGAGAATGGGGTTACCTGGAGGTGGCAAAGGGCTCCTCTAATCCAAAACTGAGACTTCACCCTGACCCTTCCCCATGGGCAGGTCCCACCTCCATCTGGCAGAGCCTGCAGCAAGTGTGGTCAGGGTGCAGTGCCAGATGCCCGGGGTGGGACCCTGATCCTGCTGTCCATGGAGCTGCTCCCTGAGAACGCACGAGCTCCTTGTCCCTGGGTGTCCTTGGTGAGAGCCAGGGCCCACAGCAGCAGTGCCACCACCAGGCTGCATGTCCCAGCCTCAACTGGGGCTGCATCTGGCTTGGAGCACCCCCTGCCACCTCTTGGAGACTGAGATGCCATGGTGAGGAGTGGCTGGAGGTTGGAGATAGCCCAAACCCAGGTGGCTATGATGGACTAGGGCTCTGTGTCAGACATGGTATGTGACTGCCTTTTTCTTTTTTTTGTTTTCCCCTTCCCTCATTGCACTTATTTTTATGGTTCCCGACAAAAGACAAATTATTTTCCCTTAAGTGAGTAATGGTCAGTGGTGTTTCCTTGGTACAGAAAGCAGTTCCTTAGGAAAACTGTTGGAAGTAGCATGCTGGGGAGGAGTTTGAGCAGTGTAGGGAAACATGTGCCAGCAGTCCACACTCTGCCCTCCAGCATTTCTGACACGAAATTCCCTGTGACCCCACACCCTGTGACAGATTACTCAGGCCATGCTCTGTCTCCAGAACAGCATTGCTTGCTCTGACACTTTGTGAGCTTGTATCTTTCTTGGACGAGAAAAACAGACTGCCTGAAAATCAAAGGGAAATTCTCTGAAGGAATGTTTTAGGGAAGTAGCAGCTCCCTATTGTGACATGTATTTTTCCCTCCAGTGTAAATTTCCACTGTCTTCAAATATACAACTCAATTTCATTAATATTGTTATTGTTTGGATTGTTGGATTCTACTCTTATGTATCTTGTCTGTTTTGAATCAAACAAGAAAGTTTTCTTATATATTTTTTGACTTTGACTTTAACCTTAAGCCCAGTCAAGGAAAACCTGTATTCAGCAGTTTTCTGAACTCTGTCCAAATCTGTTTATGAAGGAAAGTGTTCTTTCCATTGCTGCATCTAAGGCCATGATAAGTTTTAAGAAACAGGATAATGACAGTATTTGAAAACAGACTTTTGGTCTTCACACCAGACTACTGAGGCTTGAGCTCTGCTGAATCTCCCATTACAAAATCTTCTTCAGATAAATAGTTCATAATCAGGTTTTTGTCAAATATCAGTCATTCAGTAATGCTAAATATTTCCTGAAAAGTCAACTTTTTCTCTTGGGTAAGTGAATGACTCAGGTCAAGTTTGTTTGCTGGAATCAGCTATTTTTAAATCAAAGTGTGTCACAGACTGAAATAGTTTCTTATTTTCTTCTGATGTATTTTTTACATTAATTACATTTGTAATTAGATAACTCCTCATTAACCCTTTTTTTCTAATCTACCATTGCATCATCATAAACCTCAGTATGCACCCATTCACTTTAAATTTGAAGACTACCATTGAACATTTTTTTTGCAGTTAGTAGAAGTTCAAAATTTTATCTCTGAAATAGACTTCCCACAAACTCCATATACATCCTTAAGATTCTTGAATGATCCTGACCTTGTGTACCTGTGTTTATTCCTGATTTGGGTGATATTTCTTATCATCTCTTTGTTTCAAGGTCAATAAAATGGAATGTCTCCCCTTAAGACTTTCAGTATTTCTGACAAATATAAATACTGTTTAAATCTGCCCTTGTCCTTATGGGTGATTTTAATTTCCCAGATGTCAAGCCAGTTTTGTTAGAAAGCAGGGCTGAACTCTGGGCCCATTTTTTCCCGAATAACTTTGCAGAGAGAACACTTTCCATTTCCTGGTGTGGGAGAAATTTGGGAGAGATGGCCAATGCTAAAAATATTTTTTCTCTGCCTGGTGCTTCAGGTTCTATGAGGTGCCTTTAGAAAAACAGGTTGTACATTTGTACCTGCTTGGTACCTGAGAGAATTCTCCACGCAATGGAGCAGGTTTTTGGTGGTCTTGAGGGATAATCTGGTGTCTGGCTATAGCTAAGCAAAACCATGCAACTTGGTTTGAGGGAAATGCACACCTGGGCTAGATGTGAGCACAGCGGACTCTGTGTGAGGCTGTTGCTGGGTTGAGGTATCAGTGGAGAAGAAAGGGTGGATGACCAAGAGTGCAGGGGAACTGATGCCTTTGACGTGGCTGCTGAGAGAACCTCTGTGGGCAGCTGTCCTTGCTGGGTGGGATGTGTGAGGCCCTGGAGGTGTGTGCAGCACTGTGCCCAGATCAGCCATGCTGTCAGTTTTCTAACTTAGCTGCTCTAACAGTTTCCCAGCTGCATTATTCTTTCACCCTGCAGAGCTGTGCTGCTTGGTGTCCCCATCCCTGCCAGGGTTGCTGAGGAGAGATGGTGCAGGCTGGGAACTCCCTGCATCCTGGGGGAGTGCCCGGGCCCTTGGCACTGTGCCCACTCACAAACAATGGGCTCTCCAGCGTGCTGAGGTCACCACAGCTGGAGGAGCTCTGGATTCACTGACTTGGCTTTTATCAGCAAGAAGCAGTTGAGTTCAGAGATAATTCCACTTCTGAGACCATGGATATATGAGAGTCAGCACACAACCCATTTCAGATGAGCTGAACGAACAGCCTGGGGCTGATTCCTGTGTGTGTTGCTCCCACAGCTCTCCTGCCTGCGCCTGGTGTGGGTGCCATGCAGAGGGAATGGCACACGTGCCATGCTGCCCTGGGGGATGCTGCCTCACAACTCATTTCCAGGGAATGTGGAAATCTGGTGAGACTAAGACAGGTGTGTCCAGTGCAATGAATGTTACACTTTCTGATCCCAGTCCAGAAAGCCTCTTTGGAAAGGTTCTTGCCTGCAGTTGTCAGCAGCACTGAGCCCCAGGGATCCAAGTGCCCAGAAACCCTGGCCTGATTACTGCTGGAATTAAAAGCATGCTGGAGGCATTCAGAGCTGGAAGTCTGGCCACATGTTTGACACGTGTATTTATTAGGACATGCTCTACTCTGAGGCTCTGCCTGTTCCATTCTAGGTTCAGGGGACTTTTCTTCTCCACAAGGCAACATGAAATTTTAATCAAATTTTATGGGTTCTTTAAAGCATATAGGGAATTAGCTGTGTCTGAGTTAAAATTCTGAGAAAACTATGCTGGATTTCTGGAAAAAACAATGATATTCCCCTTGAATATTTGACTCGTTGGTGTTGCTGCAGACTTGTGATTCTTTCATTCATCAGATCAGTGGTCTTCCCCAAAGCAGAATATTTTTCTGTTTTTT
Organism: Sakesphorus luctuosus; assembly: GCA_013396695.1. Lineage (NCBI taxonomy): Eukaryota > Metazoa > Chordata > Aves > Passeriformes > Thamnophilidae > Sakesphorus > Sakesphorus luctuosus. The sequence goes on along the minus strand of VWZD01009101.1, from coordinate 245,555 downwards.
TCCCCTTCTTTTACATTGCTTGATATGCAGCTTGGTGTCTGAAAGCTGCTGTGCAAATCTCTTATATTGATGTGCTGCCAGCATTGAAGTGTCAGGCTCAGATAGCTCAGTCTCCTTGTTCCTCTGTTAGGAATGTGTGGTTCTGGTTGTGAAACAAGAGAAATATGTGGCTTAAATGAAGCCTTGGCTGATGTTCTAGCACACACATGGATGGTACATTTTTGGGCAGTGATATGATGGAGGAAAAGAATGATTATTTGTCACTCTGTCTCTTATCTCTATGAACCTCTTAAATACAGCATTCTGTGAAATCCATGACATGCAGTGTCAAAGCAGTGGATTAAGTGGAGGTGAAATTCAGTGCTGTGGCATTGGGTCAATCCCAGTGAAGATCTCACTCTGGACTTGATGCTGCCTATCTGTGCCTTTAAAAATGCTTCACTAATAAATGTTAAAATTTAATCATTAGTAATTATGTCATCAGCTCCATTTATTGGAAATAGTTGAGACTCAAGGTAGTGAAGATTTTTATATAATTTTGCCCTTCTGCACCAGAAAGTGTGTGCAATAAATACCTCCTGTTGTCTTCATGATCTTTATGTTCTCTTAATATTTTTCCTTCGTCTCTACACCAAAGTCCTATTATTACTGCTACAGAGGAATGAGAATTGTCTGCTCTTGAATAGTCACTACCTGAATTTGTGCATAGAGAGAATGGTAGAGGAGGAGAACTGTATTCCTATTTAAAAGATCTAAAAATACTAAGTTGAAAGTAAATGCTAAAATAAAAATCCTTGATATGGATGGGAATTTCATGAATGAATTTATTTTCCTTTTTCCCTCTTCTTTAATGAAGAACACAAGTAAAATTGCAGATTCAAGCACTTTTGAGTACTGAAGCAGGCAGGGGGTTGATTAGAGTTCTCTAATTACAATTAATGACAGAAATAACATAGGCTCCTCTTTTGCCTGGATGATACTGGAATTGAGACACTCATACAAATACAGCATGTCTCCCCTTATTTTGGTATTGCAGATGCTACAAAACTGGCTCGGTAGACCATGCTGCTGTTTGAGGTTCTCAGGCACCAGGACCTCAGTCTGCTCCCAGCTCTGTTCACTGGGTTGCTGGTGATGTGGAATGGCATCTGACAGGGATGGAGCAGCAGGTGTGCTGCAGGTCACAGCTCTTCTGCTGGACTTGCTCACATTCTGGCTGCAGCCTGATACTGGGCTGAGACCAACGTCTTGTTTAGAGCTCCAGTTACTCTGACTTGGGCATTGTGGTGCTTCCATGTGTTGTGCTATGTTAGCAATGGAATTCCTCTAACTGAAATTGGGAATAATCCTGCTGTGATGTTATGCTGAGAATCCCAGTATGTGCTTCAATATTTACTCAAACTCCACTCTGTGTGCAATTCCCTAGGAAGGACAGGCCAGGAAAAATTGCCTTTTGCTTGAACACAGTCTAAGATGCTTAGAAATGCATTTGTTGTCCTGCACATGCCCCAATAAGCTCCTGACAAGGTTAATTCTGTCAGCAGAGCTGTCAGGTCCTCCAGTGCAGGACACCAGTGGTACTCAGAGCAGGGAGCTGGGCACTGCCTCTGCTTCCCACTGGGCAGGGACTGTGTTCTGCTCAGAGACTCCTTGTGCCTGGGTGTCAGCGTGATGCAGGGAAAGTGTCTAAATCAGGGTGTGCATCACTGATCCTGTTTAAAAACATATCTTCTAATTCTGTTTGTTTTGTCTACTAATGAGCAGATTCACTGAAACAGACACCTCATGCCCTCAAGCAAAATCCCAGTGCTGAGGGAAACAAAAATGACAAATATTTTTGTTAGCTATTTTTCTCTGTCAGTATTTGTACAACCCAATTCCCTGGGTAGCTATGGGTGAAATTACGGAGGATAAAAATAATTCTTGAGCCTCTACCTGGCTCCGAGGAAACCAGCCTGTGTGCCCTTGCAGCAAAGGGCAGCACAGGGTGAAGCCAAGCAGTGAGAGCAGGTGAGAAGCCGTGAGGGTGGCGGGCTTGGGTGTTCTGCCTGTGGTGGCTGTTCTGACACTGTTATCAAACGCTGTTGGTGTGGAAGGGCTGCTGGGGCAGAGCCCCCCTGGCTCCCACCCTGCCCCACTGCCCACTGAGACACAGCGGAGGTGCAGGCAGGAGGGCTGGGGCACCTGCCCCTCGGTGTGCCCTTGGCTGTGCTGGCAGGGTGTGGGGCACAGCAGTGCCCACCTTCTCTCCATGTTCCCCTGGGGCCATGGCCTTGCAGCTGAGGAGAGATGCAGAAGAGCTGCGAGTTTATCAGATTAAACACCGTGGGAACAGTGAGATGGAGGAACAGGGCAGAAGTACAGAAACAATCTGGCATGCAGACCACAATGACTCCTCTCTTTTTTAATTTTTAATTTCCCCAGGGAATCACATGTTTATTAAAATGTTAGAATCTATTGTCTCACACTTCCTTTAGGCTAATCCCAGAATTTGCTACAAAAATCCCTCCTTGAAGAGAATACATTGTAAATCTGTTTTGTTTAAATAGGGTTGTGAAAGTTGACATTTAAGTTTAGCATTTGTGTGCCTGTATAAATAGAGTGGTTTTGCTCAAAATGAGAGTATCCATACACATATGCTGCATAGTTCCTTAAAGCTCAGGAGAAAATGAGTATGTGCAATACATATGGGTAAGTGTAATTGTGGAAGTAGCCTATGAAATTGTTTTACAAAACATGGATTTTTATGTATTTTTCTCTGGGACTCAAAGAGGCAGAATCAACATTTTTATTTGGCATTGCTGCACAAGAACAATTAGAAACTTTTCATGTGACTGAAATGTGTGCTGTGCAAGTGTTTGCAGTCCAGACTGACCTTTGCTGTATGTGGAGCTCTGAGCTCCAAGGTGCAGGGTCTGAGCACCAGCAGGACCCTTGTTGTGGTTCTGCCCAGGGCACAGCGGCCTCTGGGCACAGGAGCACAGTGAACTCTTGGGGTGTCTCCCACCAGCAGGACCCTGTTGCCTGGAGCGCACAGGTTTTTGACAGGGAAAATGCAGGGGAAGTAGAGTATGGGAGGAAGAAAGAAAATAAGTGGTGGTAAATCTAAAAAGGAATGCAATCTTTCAAAAGTGAATCATCTTATTTCCTTATTTTTCTGCTGCTGTTTGCAGACTGAGTTAGAAGGAATTGGTGGTTGTGCCAAGCACAGGGGGTAGGCCTGGTAATGACTGTGTTGGAAGAAACACAGATGTGTGTCCCCTGTGGTCTGTCACAGCAAGTCTCATGTGGTTTCAGGCACTTGAGCCTGTCGGCAGATGTGTCTGGTCAGTGTGGGTCCTGTGCTGGGTGGCTTTTCCAGGAATAATGGTGTATGCCCCTCCTTCAGTGACAGTGACTGCTAATTAATCTTGCCATTTGGCAGAGTAAATTACAGGGTATGCAAGTTATGGTGTGGCCTGATGACTGGTTGAAGACAACATCCTCTAAATGACTGTAGTGACCTGAGTTGTATCATTTACTATGACTAGAGGGTATTAAAGTGACAGTGAGGGCAGTCCAGGTAGAGGAGATACTGGCAGTAGGGAGGGAAACTGAATTTTAGAAGAGTTTGATTCCTACATGAAACTTAGGACATGAAATGTGCCTTTAATTTAATTCTTCAGTCTCTCTCACATTTTGGTTCTTTTATGGCTCCTGTCTGCACATGTCAAAACAGCAGAATATTTCCTTAATAGGGGAACTTTGTAAATAGATACAACCCAGGCAGAAAACCTCTGCTAAACACTAACGAGATCCCAGGCCTGCTCACAGGTCCCATATACAGGGGCCTTGAGTGTTTTCCACAGCTGTGATTTGGCCAGGAGTGGCATTGCAGTGCTGCCAGGTAGAGAGTACCAGTTTGGGCATGGGACCCTCTTGTTCATCCTCTCCTTGCATTCTCCCCTGGGCAGTGGTCTTGGACTCAGTGGTGTCCAGTGGTCGGGAGAGCAGCCGGTGGGTGCAGGAGCGGCTGGTGAGGGATGTGGCGGTCGCAGGTTCTCATCCCAGGGACTGTGTGCTCGTCCTTGGGGGACAGGCTGGCCATGAGGGCTCATGGGAACAGAGACCAGGGCCAGTCTGAGCTGAAATCTGGGGAAAGAGTGATACCAGGGGCTTCAGCGGGATAGTGCCAAGCATCTACTTTGGACACTCAGATTTGGAAGTGGAGAGAGATCAAAATATTTTTGGGGGGAAAATGTCTTTCTTCCAGTTTTTTCCCTGTTGAAGTGCAAATTTGCACAGGGAACAGTCACAATTAAGTTCTGGGGATGTTATCACTGAGTAGAAAATTATTTCTCAAGTAGTCGAAAGATAGAATGCCTTTTCCTTTGGTATTTAAAAGAAAATCCTGAAACTATTGAAGCAAAATATTCCAAAACAATGAAAGCATTGGCACTCTTGTCATTTCCCCCTCCACAGGGGCTGCCAATAGCCCCTGGGTAGCCAAAGCACCCTGCTCTGGCACAAAGCTGCCAGCTATTCCTGGGAGTGCAGCCTCGAGCAGCAGAGTTACAGAATTGTCCAAAACCAGATGGTGGCATTGGAGCCGAAATGACTCACAACTGAAATGCTTTAGTCCTAAATTCCTCCCCGATGTTGCTCCATCAAAGCCAATTACTTTGGCCTCCTGAGCTAGCATTCTCCTAAACTTTGCCAAACCTCTTTGGCTTATTCCTGTTGCTTTCGAATGGTTTTAAAACAAGTTCTCTTCCACTCCCATGGTCAGGGAGCACGGTCAGTGGGCAAAGGCTTATTATTAGGAAAAGAACTGTCCCTGCCTACAGATCTGCACTTCGCCTGAAGATATTTTTTATTATGTATAAACAGTGGGGCTAATAAAGCTGGAAGGTTTTTAGATTTTGCTATTTATTACTTGCATCAAGTTCTGCCAGCTGTTATGAAAGTTTGTTGGGGTGCACTGGGGGCACCATTTATAGGGGTCACCGTTTATTGGGGTTGCTCTTATCCCGAGTGAGGGGGCAGTGTGAATGATGGTCCGAAGAGCTCAGGCACACCAGGCATCAGAAGGCTTGATCAGAAGGCTTACAAGAGTTTATTCAAGATAGTTTCACAGACAGTTCATAGTAGTAGTAGTAGTTCCTAGTAGATGATCTATTCTCAGTAACATCCTCTCGCATCCAACATGTCATGACATTATTGGCTCGCCCATTCACCTCACATACACTGAAGCATCTCATTGGCTACAAGACCACACATACACTCCAGGTAGCTCTCTTCTCTTTAAGGGAGAACTCTAAACTGCTTTCCTTAAGGGATACACTCACAGTCACCCCTACAAATGCTCTCTTCTCTGGAGAATGGAAAATAATGCCATGTAAAAACTAATAATCACAGTCACTGAGGTCCACTAACACTTGGTAGGAAAACTGCTGCTCAGCTTAAGAAGCACAAGGTTGCCTCAGCAGACAATAGCCTGTCAAGGTCCCTTCTCTCCTAGTCACCAGCTCAGATCCAGAGCAAGTCCATAACCCTCAGCTGCTCTCCCTGGAGGAAGTGGTGGAGCTGCTCAATGTGAGCCAGGGGCTGTTGGAGAACGCTGGCCCTCCCACCTCCAGCCTCCCCTGCTGCTAAGCTGGTCTGCAGCCTCAAAGGTGAGTTTGTGGGCTGGAAAGCAAGTGAGCTGAGAAGAATTTGCAGAGGGTGAGGCATGTATCAGAGGGGCTGGAGACTCTCCTGCCAGTATCACACTTGAGTTTATTATTTCCTTGTAGATGCTTTGATAGATGTCATTGTCCCATGGATAGAGTGCTGTGTAGTGTTGTCTTACAGGCAAGGGCAGGAACACAGAAACTGTTTTTCCCCCCTTTCTTACTTCCCACCCACAAATAAGTCAAGAGAATTTCCTGGAGTCACTCCAGCTAAAAAATGGGGAAATGAGAGAGTGTGTTAACACAGCTCTTCAGAAATGACATTTTCTTTAGCTTGTGTAACCTCACAGTGCCACATGGATCAGAGTGCAATGCAGTATCACTTCACTGGTTGGGCATGTTTCTAGCACTGCAGTGCTAAAATCACAGTGAAGTGGAAGAGAACACTCAGTTTGTCTGTGGCGTGGGGGTGTTTGTCCTTGGGCCTAAGGCTTCTTTCGACAGGCTTCAGTTTGACTGTATTTAGGATTCAAGGGGCTGCAGTTCCCTGCCAGGCATTTCAGGTGCTTTTTCCCTGGAATATAAACCCACAGCACCAGCACTGAAGCGAATAGTGGGCCAAAATATTTTGGCAAGGAGTCATCCTTCCCTTGGGAAAGCCAGGGCTCCTGGTGGGGGGCCAGGTCTGTGCTGGCCATGGTGCCCTCGTGCTGATCTGTAATGCAACACTGCAATTCCCCTGTGGAGGGGTGAATGCTGCTACATCTGGTTATGATGTTATTCTTATTGCATTCGTGTGTTGCAGTGCTGGACCGACCTTGGAAACACAGCCAGCCATCTGATCCAGCTTTTGCTTGACTCTACACATTCACTTACTCCTCAGCTCTGAGGCATATTGCTTTAATTCCCTCTGTTTTTTAATGCTGTGTGTGGTTTAATCACATCCCCAGGAAGAGGTGTAATTATTAAACCACAGGAAAGTTAATGACTGGTATTTGCTCTTCAGCATAACCCATTTTGGTGTCTGGAGTTTGGCATGTCATCCAATGGGAAAACAAGCTTCAAGACCTAATCCTCAAAGCACACATGATTTCCTGGTGATTTATATATCTTTTTTCACAGAACGGTTAGAACAATAGTTTTGCTGGTCATTTTGGAAACCTGTGTTTTCTCGATCAAGCTGTGCAGTGCTTACTGTGCTGGAAATTCTTCCCTGGAATTATTCCATGTTTTATATGGGGGATGGGTGTTGCACCATATGCAAACTGCATTTTGCATTAAATTTGCATACTTGTGTAAATGTTGCCTACAGTACTTGTCCTTATACAAATGCATAATTCAGGGGCTTTTTGTTAAATCAAGAGCTCCTAATGTACTTTGCTTATTACGTATAAAATCCCTAGGAAATTGGCTAACAATTGCTCGAAATTTTCTTTACTGAAGGGATTTCCTGGCAGTCTCTCAATAGCAGTTGGTTATTAGTCACTCTTCATATCTTACAAATTTTGTTTAACTAATGATACACTAAACTATATCAAATTTTATATTAGTCAGAAGGAAGAGAATAGAACCCTATGGAAAACAGCATTTCTGCATTAGGTTGGCATTTTATTTAGGAAATTATGATCTGGAATAAAATATCTGCTTTTCTTTTCTATGAAGTTCATTAAAAGATAAAAATATTTTAAAAGTCTAGAAATAGGGCCAGTTTAATCATCTTTGTTAGTCTCCAGACCAGGTCTGCAAACTAAACAAGAAATTTATCAGTCCCCAGTCCTGGAGGGATTTAAAAGCCATGTGGATGTGGCACTTGGGGACACACATTAGTGGTGGCCTTGGCAGTGCTGAGGGAATAGTTGGACTCGGTGGTCTTGGAGGGCTTTTCCAAATCAAATGGTTCTGTGCTTACCTGCAGAACTGGCACACACATTGCCTGCCTCTGCCTTTGCTCTGTTATCCACAAATCAGACACCAGAGAAATTTTGTTATGGACTTGATTAGGGAATAGTTAGAGTTTGGTCTAGGGGTGAAGGAAACTGGTGCAGTGGTTGTGCTTTGTTTATTATGCTTGAAGTCCTAAGGTGAAGTGGGAAGGGCATATCAGTGACAGTTAGTTTGGGGAATAATATTGTGATATTGGGGAAACCGCCCATGGAATAAAGTGCTATTTTGTGTGAGCAGAGTATCAGAACTGCAATGAGTAAACTTGAAATAACTGTATCTGTTTAAAAATAGATTGGTTAATAGCTCTGGAAAAGGAAGACTAACAATATTTTCTGGAGTGGAGATGACCATGGCTTGCTTTCAGTTTCACAGAAAAAAACAGAATTGAAAATTATTCAATTGCACATTGATAGTTCTGTTTCCTGAACATTTGTGAGACTTCTACTCTTACCATGCAGGAAATTCACTTTCCCTCTTTTTCAGATGTTAGTTTGTGCGTTATTTGGGACTTCTTAAAAGCTACTGAAACCCTAAAGGGCTGTTTCTGGGTTCATGCACAAACTCAACACTAGTAGTGTTTTACTACATTCATTGTAAAGACTGTTTCTGAATTTATATATTTCACTTCAAGAATGTCAGGATTCCTGATTTAAACTGGCCTTGAGGTCAAAACCAGACTTTAAAATTTTGCTTAGGAATTTCTGGTGATTTGTGCATTGAAGGGATGTAAAGCCCTTGCCAGCACAGCAGCCCACTCTGCATGGCTGGAGGGTCATGCATGGGCTGGACCTGGAGGATCAAGCTATGGGGTAGAAATTTATCATCTCTCAGTCCAAATCCTTGTGCACATGCTCATCCTGACATCTTAGTGAGGACAGGCAGAGTGTTCCCTTCATCAACAAAATTTCCCTACCCTGCAGGTACAGGTGAGTTGCAGCAGTGAAGATGACCCTCAGAGAAGGTCCTTTTGCACATCCCCATTGGCACTGGTGTGGCTGGCGCAGAGGGAGAGGTGGCACACAGGGACACTGGCTGCCTGCTGCCAGAGCTGTGCAGAATCTTAACTGAGAAAATCAGATGATTTCTCCATGAAAATGTCCATAGCACAGGAATTGTTTCTGTGTTTTAAGAAAGAAGAAATCTAGGAACATGCTTTTGGTTTTTTATGCAAGTGGGGCTCAAAACAAAAAAATGTCACTGGGGAGCAGGGAGGCAGTTGTTCAGTTAGAAAGTTTGAAAGAAGCAAGAGAACATATTGCATTTTTTCCCCCACTCTATAAATAACTCTTGGCAGGCAGAAACAACCTTGATTGCATGAGATGAAGTAGAGCAACCAGCAGGCTCTACAGCAGAATAAATGGCACTGTGCCAAGAGCTTCATCAAATGAATAATAGCTTCCACTTGACAATCAGTAAAGTGCCTCTTCTCCTGTGGATTTAGTTTTTAATGATGATTAGAGAGGATGGGCCCCTAAAATTTCTCTGGTAGAAATGACCTCCTATTAATTTTTGTTACTTGAAATGCTGAATTTCAAAGCTATTTTACAGCTGCAAAACCAAAGGCACTGACATAAAGGAACTATTATCTTTGTAATTGTAGCAACAAGTACTAAATTTGTCATTGATTAAGAGTGACTTTTTAACTTTATGATCGTTCTGTTGCAATGTCCCTTACATAATATACTGGGCTTTCCAGATTGCTGTTCTTTGGAAGTAAAATGTTTGTTAGAGCATAGAAGTGTATCTTGTGGACTAGGAACCCTTTCTATAGTACTGCCTGTTTCTAATTTAATTTGTTCACATGTTTTTTTCTAACCTTTGTTACTGATGATTGTGGGAAGCCAAGGGTATGTTCAGTACTGGAGTGCGGGAGAGCCCTTCCCAGGTGCGTGGTTGGGGTGGGAGGAGTGCTTTGGCAATGGGGTGCCTCACAGACACTGAGAATAAATAAGTATGTTGCAGTTGTCATTTCCCCTATGAACAGAGGGATGTTTCCTGCTCTACTGAGCAAAGAAACCTGGAGATTTTAATGCTGAAGGAGTTTAATTGCCTTGAAAACTTGGACCTGCAACACATATCCCATGCATCCTTCACTTTTTGGGTTTTTTGTTTGTTTTGGTTGGTTTTTTGTTTGTTTTATTTAAAATAACATTGTATGAAGAAACTTTCATGAATGCTGTTAGACCCTCCATGGTGCTGTTTTAGTGGGGAGTTACAAGAGAGGCTGGTTAGGACTTACTTCTTGATTAAAATGTAGAAGCAAATGACAGTTTAGTGCTCTGTACTTGGGCTGTTGCTGCTGGTGGCATGGGACAACACACACCACACAGTGTCTAGTAACTCAGCATAATTTTATAAATCCGTAATGACTTTGTACGATCAGCTGGGATGGATGTCCTGGAGGTGCTGGTGGGTGACGGATGCCCATGGCCTTCCCCCAAGGAGCACTATAGTAACAGGAGCCCCTTCCCAGCCCTGCCTCTGGCTCTGAGGGGCCATGGCCATGGCAGGGGCCACCCCAGAAGGGACAGGATCCCTGGGAAGCCCAGCTGGCCCTCCGTGCTCCCTGCTGGAAGGAGAGAAAGGATAGAGGAGAGCAAGAATGGGGACAATACTCCTTAGTGAGCATTGGCACAAGGCTGCTACTGAGTGACTAGTGAGTGCTTGAGGGAGATAAAATAAACTCCTGTTTAGATCCAAAGGAGGTTTCAGAGGGCTGTGTGCCATGCCCTAATGGAGCACTAGCAGAGGATAAGTTAAGGAGAGTTGAAATGGGAACTGTGTGTCAGTCCTCAGCCTTGTTACTCTCAGGGCTGTGGCTGTCTCAGTGTGTTGGGCTCGACCTCCTGCACCGCTTGAGCCTTTGCACTGGTTTGAGTTATGCTGGCAGGGAACTCTGACAGCCATGGCTGGTACTCAGGGGGATGCTGCAGGGAAAAAATGGGGAAAAGACTTAAGATCACTATCCATATTATTAGCTATACTGTGAGGATATGAGGAAGAACTGAAAATAAAAAAATTAAGGCAGTCAGTTGTAACTTCTTGCTTAGAATATTGTAAAATATTTTATTCTGAATTTAGGAATTTTTGCTTTATATTCAATTTTTTAAATTTATGAAAAAGTGATTACTTTTTCACAGTAAAAAACTGAGTAAAAAGTTAGAACTTTTAATTTAGCCTGTTGAAATTGGATTTTGAATTGGATATTGAAAGTGGCAGTTACCCATAACTGACCTTTTTTCCTACATACAAAATCATTGTTGATGAATCAGCACATTTTTTAATATAATCATTTCTCTAAAAAGACTTGGCAGGAAATACAAGTATAGAGAGTATGCATGCAGAGATACAAATTTATTCCTGGGCCTGGTCACTCTCTATGTGCACTGTGGGAGTTGGTATTTCTTTGGTTTTGCCATGAGTGAAAATTATTTTGCAAATATTTTCTGTAGATCTTGTTCTGGCTGCCTTACTGTGCTGTGTGACACTGGGGGGGGTTTGCCGTGTCAACGAAAACTGAAATGAGTGTTTTGGAGTAAGGTCTTTGTGTGTGCAGGTTCAGGTGTTGGTGCCATGACCCTGGGCCAGTGCTGGCACAGTGGGCTCTGTGTCTGTGCCCCTGGCAGGTGTGGAATTACAGTGTGCTGGTGGAACATTTGCTGCAGAGAACAGCCAGAGGAGGGGGAGATGCTGTTGCCCAAGCAAGGGGATCCTCTGGGGGTTCTGGCTCTTGCTGGTTTTGGTCCTTTAGCAATTGGGATCTGCACTAAACACTTGCACAGTCATATTTTATGATTATTGCCAGAAGTTGGATGTCATTTAGCAAGAAATGCCCTATCACTTAATCTAGAGTTCTTTCACAAATGATGTGTGATCAGCTAACAGCATTTAAATGACATTTCTATGCTATCAGACTGAAACCGTTGGAGCTATTTTTGAGGTTTGGCAGATAAAATAGAATATCCAATGCTGACAACATTGAATTGCTTTTGTGAAATGCCACAACACTGCAACAATTGTTTCCTGCTTCAAGTTTAGGGGACTGTGGCACTGTTTTGGACACTGCTGCATGGTAACTGCTCGTGAATGCTTCTACCACCACAGTGACTTATTCATGTCCAGAATAACACCAGGCAGAACTGAGCCAGAAATGTAACCTTGCCTTGTGGTTTAGGGACTGGGGAGGCAAGAGGGTGGGTGTCCAGAACATCAGGTAACAGTGTAAGAAGGACTTGTTTTCTCCCCAGGCAGGGGTTGGGGACCATACCCTGTAGACCTACAAAGTTCATACTCGAACAAGTTGGTAGTGAGAAAGGTCCTTTTGCAAAGTCCCTCTTACTTACAAATGGTCTTTGCATAGCCCCACATTTTCGAGAAACTGCAGCATTTAACAATTCATGACCCATTTATCCTTTCTTTTTGCACTTTTCTCTGTCACAGAAGGATATCCCAGTATGTGCTGGGGTTTCAGTGTAAGTGCTGACACTGTTGGGATGCCCTTGGTAGGGCTGTGGCAGCCTGATGTTTGTACTTTAATGCAAAATAAAAAATCTGGGCTATCTCAAAGGCATGAGCATTGTCAATGGAGCTCCAAGTCATTGTACATCTGTGAAAACCAAATAAGGTTGTGGATAATGTTGTGGGTGTACCTGGGTAATTCCCTACCAGGGGTGCTGCCGGGTCTCTGATTCAAATTCAACCCAAATATGTTGAAGTTTAAGTTAATTGTTTCAAATTAATGAGTATAGCTTTAACTCAAGACAATGACAAGAGCTGAAATTTGGTGAAAATGCCTTTAAACCACACAAAAATTTCCCTATTGATTTTTTTTCTCTTTAAGTTTAGTTGAATAAAATAATCAAAATACTTCATAGGAATGATAATCTATAAAGTGTTTTATTCTGGTAGTGTGGCTTGAATTGTTTGTGGCAGCCTGAAACTCAGAAAATGGTAAAAATAATTTATTGTGAGTATTAGGAATAAAAATGAGCTTTAGAAACCAATCCCTTGAGAAATTCTTCTGGTTTCATCTTCTGGAAACTAATCAGACTGCTTTGGAAGGCTTTGTCACAAACACAGATGTATTTTAGAGAGAAGTAATAATTTTCCAGAAGAAATCTAACTCCTCTGTATGTCTTCATATTTTTAATAATCATTAAGAACAACTATAATTATTTTTTCTAGAAGATTATTCCTTCTTCCAGTTTCCATTTTCTGGCTACCTGAGAAAACCCCCAAACCACTGACCAATTGTTTCGAGGACTTGTTAAGCCCTAAAGCCCTCTGAAATCTAAACATGCAAGAAGAAGGACCCAAGTCTGAGGCTGCCCATGGCAACCCCCTGGCAGTGCCCCAGCTGGGGACAGAGGTGCTCACAGTCCTGTACTCTTGGGAGCTGCTACTTGTGCTGCAAACAGAATTATAGTCCTGAGGTTCATTCTTTTCTTAGCTGTACCTGATTTTCCAGTTATGGAGCAGCTTCTCACACTGATGTCATGGCCCTCTTTTATTGGCTGCAGGTCAGACCATGGAAATTTCAGAAAATCTGAATGAAATTAGAATAAAATTTAATGCTTTATTATTTTGGACTTAGCATATTTTGTCCAGGTTTTGTAGGTCTGAGCTGTATTTAGCCACCAAAGTGAGCAACTTTCTTCTCAAGGAATGAAATATTTGTGAACGAATCTCAAGAAAATGCTCCAGTAGAGCCTCTGTGAGACTCTGAAGGGCTGCTTCATAATTTCCAAAGCTGGACAGTGGTTTACCTTTAATAGGCAGATTTTTGCCTTTGCACTTAGGCACAAGATCTGCAAATTAAGAGAAATTCAACCAAGTAAACCTAAAGATAGAAATTAAAAGGGAGGGCCAGATCTTCAGAGGCTCTTAAGTAGCTTATTTCATTGACTTTGGGGCAGTTCTTGTGCTGAGCGAGGTGGGCTTTAGTGTATCTACAGCCCAGAATGTCCACATCTGCCTGGGAATTAGTCAGCAATCTTAACAGAAATGAAAGGCAAATAATTTACGTGTCAGCTTTGGCATAGCACCTCCATATCCCTGTGCCAGAAGCATTTCTGATGAGAACTCAAACCCTGGAGTGCTGCCTCTGTGCCTGAGGGGGATGTGCCCTGAATTCCCAGTGTCTGCTCCCCCCGAGGAGCTGGAGGTGACTCCTGCCCTCACTGCTGCAAAGGGGATGAACATTTGGCTCCAGTAACTAAATGGCAGCAAAGTCTCAGTTCACTTCCAATAGGCTTTTACTGGTGATGCAAGAGCTTCTTTTACAAGACTGCTTATGAATCTTGGCTTCTCCAACATGGTGTTCCTGAAAAAGTGCTTAAAAAGATGCTTAGACCCCATTGGAGATGGAGTTTAATCCTTGCTGTTCACAAGTGATTACTTCTTGCCAGAGGAAAATTGGCTGAAATATCCAAACAGTTTCCTGAAGTCAGTATGAATTTGGTGTGAGCTGGTGAACTCCAGAGCTGTAGTGGTCTCTAGCGAGTGGGATGGAACAATAGCTATTCCAATATTCCCAAGGAACCTGGGGTAGCAAATGAACATGTTCAGGACTCTGCTTTGTTAATATGGGAGTAATAATAGACGTGCTTTGTGAAATTTAAGATCAGAATTTGCTGCCCTTGCTTTTGCTGTGGTAATCAAAATTATTATATTTCCCTGGTATCATCATACTGATCTTCCAAAATGCAAAGGCAGAACATGATGCAGCTCAGTGACTCACCCCAAAGAAAACAATGCTTCATTATCTTTAATAAAAGCTGCATTTGCCAAGAAATTTAAGCCGCAGAACAACCATGTTGAGGCAATCTGGTATTTATCAGTGAGCATGGCCCCTCGTGGGGTGTGTAAGTGCTTGCCACAAGGTATGGGGAGGAACTGCTTGATCCTTGAGTGTCTGCAGAGGGGGGTGGGTTTGCCTCTGGAGGGTGCTCAGCCCTGGCCCACCCCAGTGCTGGAGGTCCCTGGTTTGTTCCCTGCTCTTCGCCCATGTTTCGTTCTGCATGTCAGTGAAAGGGCAGCAACGAGCTGTTAGAAACTCTGCTCACTACAGAAAGCTGCAACCACTTGAAGACTTACCAAAATTTAGGCTGATTATTTGCTAATCAGTTAGATGGCAGATGTATATTTGAGTTAAAAATGGCCATCCAGGACCAGCAGGGCACTAATGAGCTGAATTTTGGAGGTTGTGCCTGTGATGTGTGAGCATCTCTGTGAAAGGCTGGTGTGAGACCTGCCTGTCATTGCAACCAGTTCTATGACTGCTCAGACCTCCAAGGGAGCCCAGCTCGGTCACACCTGGGATTTGCCTGGTAGCAGCAATACTTTGCCTCTTTCTGAGGTAGGTGAAGCTGATGGCTCCTGCTCACCAGGCACAGCCAGCCCTTCTTGCTCCTGGGACTGCCTTTTGCCTCTCCCACTGTGGCACCATCACCTTGCTCAGTAATGAGCTCCCTGAGTGAAAAATACAGCAAAACCACAGTTTTTACACTTACTGGATAAGAAACTCCAATCATAGAATTACAGAGTCCTTAAGATTGGAAAAGTGATTATCTAGAAGATCACCAGATCCAACCACCAGCTCAGCAGCACCTCCATATTTACCACTAAACCACGTCCCCAGGTGCCACATCCACATGTTTTTTGAACATTTTTAGGAATGATGACTCCCCCAGTGCCCTGGGTGTCCTGTGCCAAGGTTTTCCAACCCTTTCCATGAAGAACTTTTTCCTAATATCTAATCTAAACTTTCTCTGGTACAACTTGATGTCACTTTCTCTCGTCGATAGTTCTTGAAGGTTAAGTTCACTGGCAGTATGTCCCCAGTCTTCAAGCACCATATGGGTCCTTGTCCCTGATCATTTTCAAGGTCCACCCAAGACTTCGTGGGCTGATGCATTTTGTGATAAAAGCACAGTAACAGCAATGAGGCACTGAAGTGATGCCAATGGTGCTGCTCACAAAGGACAGTGAGGTGTGATTTAGCCCTGCTTTGTGCTGGCAGTGGCACACACTCTTGCTGGCCCAGAGGGTGGCCAGGTACTACATCTGGAGCTCCTGGGATGAGAGCAGAGAGCTTGGAGCATGTTCTCTTCCCTTCTGGGGAGTCAGCCAGTGTTCACCTCTCTGTGCAAAAGAGAGAAGAGCAAAACCACAACGTTGTTTCCCAAACCACTGAAATCATTCTCCTTGCTTTGGCACTGATTCCTAAGCTTCTCTCTTTGCCTCCATGGGGCTTTAGTATGTGTTTAAGGTTAAGCACATTCTTAAGTTGTTTCCTGGATTAGGAACTATTGAAAACAGATAAAGTGTCTTCGATAAGGGTGTGCAAAACAAAAGGATGGTTGGCATGGCAACAGCTGAAAGATTTCCCTGGTGCAAGAAGCCAGAGTATCCTGAGCAGAGGAATGTTTGTCCCCTCTTGTCTGTCTGTCTTATGGCTGCCAGGAGGCCCAGCCAGCCTCTGGATCCCCCCAGCCACTCAAAAGTGGTCAGCCTTCACACCTTGCTCAGGGCTGCATAATGGGAAGAGACATCTTTTTTGTCACTTTGCTCATCACTACATTGTATTTATGTAATCTCCAACTGGACCAAATGTAGCCTTTACTCTGGAATTTCTTCTGTGTAATTGTTCCTGCCTCTTAAGTTAAAAATACATGCTTGATCATGGCTTTGTCTCCAGCCATAGAAATATCAGCTTCCACAGGTTCTCAAGAAAACCCTCTGTATCCTTCTAAACTGACACATTTGCATGGTAGAATAGAATGCAAGGAATCATGGAATGTCCTGAGCTGGAAGGGACCTGTGAGAACCCTTGTGTCCAACTCCTGACTCCGTACAGGGCATCTGGAAAGTTAAACCATATATCTAAGAGTATTGTCCAAAGAGTTTTTAACCACTGACAGGCTTGGGGCCAACTAATACAATCGTTACTTTTTGTTGCTGTAAGTAGCAAGTGTGCAATTTTCCATGTTACTGTTTAGGCAACTATATTATAGGTAAGTTTGCAGCACTCAGGAGCGTATAGCCTAATTCCAGGGTTCTAGAACCCTTAGAAATAATTAGTGGTGATGAGGATGATTCTTTTGTTCAGCTGTTATCATTAACTTTTAGTATGGAAAAGCAAATAGGGACCTGACCATCAAAAATTATGAATAAATTGAATTTTACAGCAGATGCCATGATGAACAATGCTGTTGTGACCTTGCTGTTTATTGAGCTGGGTTTGCAATACTGCAATGTTTTGAAAAAATCATTTCCATATGAGCACTGGTGTGAGATTTTCCTTTCTAAACATACCTTCCTCAGCTTGTCATGGTTTTCACTGCCATGGAGCTGTGAGCAGGAACCTATCTGTTTTCAATTGGTTGCCAGAACACTCACATACTTAGACTGTGCAGTTAAAACTGATTTATTTTGTGGATATGAAGTTGCAGCTACAAACTTTTATTGAATAGTCATCACTGGTAAAGAAAAAGCTCAGACGTGCTGCATAGAGATGAAATACCTCTAAACCCGTGGGCTTTCATCTGAGTGGTGAAATAGAGCCATCTGCTATCATTCCAAGGGATGAGAAGGGCCTGGGATACTCCATCAGCAGCCTGCTGGGGGATCTCAGTTTGATACTGAGTGTTATGGTCTACATGGTAATAGATGTTGGATGGAAAATCCTGAATAAGGTCAAACCTCCCTTTGCCTTTCTCACAGTAGTCCAGCTAGGGAAGGAGCTCTGGTCACTGGCCCTGCCACCTCCACACTGGGCTCTGGGCACCAGCCTGAGCTGGGCTGTGGGTGATTACAGCTGGAACGGGGCTTTAAGCATCCCATGCCTCTGCTTTTCTGCTGTTCCATGTCAGACAGCATGTGCCTTTGGGCATGGGTAGGGTGTGGAGAAAGCGCTTGTGTTTGGCAAAGAAACCAAAGACCCTGGACACCGAAGTTTGGTCTCCTGCTGTGGCACAACATCTGTGTGCACTCAGGTCAACTCTTCAGCCACTTGTTAGGCCTCAATTCATCTTCTACAAAATGGGGCACAACCACAACTCTTAGGGGTTTTACAAGGAAAAACATGGGGAGTTGTGCAGCCTCTAGCTGAGCCCTGGAACCACATCACATCTCCCTGGGTTCCCTGGGAGATCACAGTGGGAGTTCATGGTCCCTCAGTGCAGAGGAAAGGTCCAGATTAACAACTGTATATTCCTTATGCTCACATTCATCTGTCAGCTTTGCTCGGTCTCCTAGCATGATTAAGTCATCCAGGAATGAGTGGAAAGGACTGGGTTTGTAATCAAAATGGGAACACATGGCTGAGTTTCCTTTTACCTGTAGCAGAACACGGAGTGTGGGGCAGGTATGACATAAGCTGCATGGAAACTTCCAAGAGGAACTGGGTAATCATCTTGGCAACTCTGCCCAGGGCTCACTGCTTGCTTTTGATGCAGCTATAGGGTTACCAGAGAATTGCTCACATCCCTGTGACTGTTGGAATGCTGGGATTTTGATGACATTTCCTTTCACTCTCTGTATCTATTCTACTCATATTTGTAAGACAGCATAAGTTTTTAATTTGCTAAAAGGAGTCCTAGTCATGTTTTCCCCTCAGATTCTTTCTCAAGAAATCAAAACTGAAAAGAAGAGTCTTGACAGAATTTTGGCTCTAGTCGTTGGCAGGTATTGAGTCAAAATGCGGTGTGAAAGGTTTAAGCTCACACTGTTTCCATCTGTAGTGAGAAGCAGTAATAATGGATTGCAGTATTTGGTTGGGTATCAGCTGCCTTTGCAGCTCAAACCCCAGTGTTTGCAAGTGTCTGGCTGGAAGTTTCTCTGGGATTGGTTCTGCCCACAGATGCACAGCTCTGTCTCCAAGGCTTCCAACTGGCACCCATGGGGCTCCATCACACCACTGGCACCCAGGGATCAATGACAATAGTGTAGTTTGGACAGGCTTTAGGAAAGGTCACCTCCCTCAAAGACCCCCTTGAGAAGTTCCAGTGGCTGGTGCTTGCAGAGCAGCCACCCGAGGCTCTGCTCTGGATTCACCTTCACAGAGCATTGGGCAGTGAGAGAACCTGGTGAGGCAAAAGTGTCTGGTGCTGTATCAGCAGGTGCTCTACTTGCTGCTTTGGGCATATCACAGTCACCTTCTGAGCTCAACATTTCTGCTTTGGTTTTACCCTTAAGCACTTTCTGACCCAGGTCCAGGGATGGTCTCATCCAGTGCCAGGGGGTCTGAAGCCCCCAGGTTTCCTCAGCAGCCTCTGCATCACTGGGAACTCTCCCATGTCGCAGTTGGAGACTGATGTGAAGCTTCTTGGGAATCCCCAGGCCTTTGCTGGGTGACCCTGTTATCATCTTGGCTGGGATCAGCACTGGGGGAGCAGGAAGGGGGGACAAAGGCTCATGCTCTGAAATGGAGAGAACTGAAATTATTTGGCTGAGCACTTTTGACCCAGCTCCAATTTTAACATTTTTAAATAGTATTTAAACACAAACTGATGAACAAACAGTTCTGGAATGCCTCATCTATAGCTGTGAAGATCTGCATGTTTTCCACAGAGGGGTAGTGTTGTTGTGCCGGTCACTTTAGGTTTGATTTCTGGTACTTTTCAAATGCATTTTTCCAGCTGATTTGCATACTACTTTAATTTTCTATTCTCTGCAAGCGACATACTAAGGAGAATTCCAAACAATTATTATAATAGTGTGAAGAGCTGATGGGTACTGTCAGTTGTAGGAAGAATCTGAGGCATGTCTGATAGAAAACTCACTGAAAATAACACGACTCTATATGATAACCAAATTTAAAAAGGTGGCTTGGGACTCAGCTATTTGAGTAAGAACCTATGTTCAATTTCTTGTCTTTTTAAATTTTTACACCCTTCATTTTACATTTGCCTTGTGAAAAATTAATTTCCTTGCTATTTAACTCTGCAGGAGACTAATTTTCCCTTGGGTGTTCCTGCAGGCCCCAGACTGTGCTGCCAGTGCAGGGAAGGATCCAAGGAGGGGTCTGAGTCTGCCTTTGCTATTTTTCATTCACTCCAAGCTTCAGGGACAGTGAATTTTCTTGTTTTATTATTGTTTTCTCCCCAGCAGGGTTGAGCATCAGTTCATCAGGACAGTTTTCCTGCCCATCCCTGTGTCCTGTGCTGCTGTTCCAAGCACAGGACAAGCACCGTGGAGTTGGGAGTGGAACTCTCAGGCTCTGCCTCTCCCTTCTCAATTTTTACCCTGGAATAGTTACACTTCCCAGAATCACTGTGCTGCTGCCAGGACCCCTGATTTCCTTGACATCATTTCTACCCAGGGTTATTAATATTGCACTTTTTTTTTGTTGAGAACTACTAGGAGCATTCTCAGAGTGCACTGGGACTGAATTACGACGTCAACAGCCCTGGCTGTTTCACTTCTCTGTAATGAGTTGCAGTTACCAGAACCCAAATGACTCCCTCTGACTCTGCTTTTGCTCAGATCTGCCTTCCTTGAAAATCAGTTTGCTTGTCCTTTCCCTGTTTCCTTATTGCCCATCTGAAGATATTGTGGGCAAAGCTGTGTAATTGGGGGATGCTCCCAGAACTGCTTTGGTCACTAATTAAAGTCTATTGAGTCAGCTGCAGATAGTGAAGACAGAGAATTATAATCATCAAGCTGGTTTTCTTTCCTTCCAACCATTTATTTCTGTCAATATTAAGAATTTTGGAGTTGGTGCTGAGACTGCTATGCAGTCATAGAGCTGCCTGGCAAGTTTCAGGCACAGCTGGGTTGTTTGGTCTTCTTTAGCTCAGTTTTGGAGACAGGGTTTTCTATCTCCATATGCCACTTTGACTGATTTATATTTATTGTTTGCCTCTTGATTTTCTTGAAAAACTTCAACTTACCACTTTCTGACAATGGAAAAAACATGTGCTAGAAATTGTACATGACAGAAAGGTCAAGGTCAGTCCAAAGATTTCTTCTTAGAATGTGGCTGAGGAAGCAGGTTTTACCGTGTGCCCTGAAGATCAGCAGACCTGGATCCCCATCAGTCAGTGCCAGCAGATAACTCCAGAGTCAGGGGACTGAAACCTTCATCTTCTTTCCCAGAGTCGTTAAATTTGATGTCAGTGAACAACTGGATGGTGTGGAAATCCCAGGATCTCTCAATGCCTGTGCTAGGTAAGCCCCTAATTAGATTAAAATGAAGGGAGGGATGAGGGAAGATGTGTAGAGACTGAGGCTGCCGTGAGCCTGCCACTGACAGACTCGCCCAAAGAAGCTGTGCTGTTTGGCTTCAGTGAATTATAACCTTAGCTGAGAGATTTTTAAAGGTATCTAAGAACATGTTTGGCACTTCAGGCTGTTTGAAATTTCTACCCCGAATTTTTTATTGGTTCCAGCTCTATAATAGTGCAAGTCATTTCTGTAACTCTCTGAACACTTTTGACATGGAGTAGTTACACATCCTATCCCTAAACAGCTGTGCATGAATAGTGTTTTCTGTTTGATTCTGCAGAGGCTGAAGAACTCCCCAGGGATACATTACAGATCCCTAAAAATTAGCAAAACTGGGAAAGGAAGGGCAATGCAACAGTAAATCACAGATTCAAGCAGTAAATCCAGTATTATTGAATGAAAGTTCATTACTTTGTGCTGTGAATGCTGTGCAATTAAAGAATTGTGCCAGAATTCCTGAGGGACACTGGTAAAATCCCAAGGGTTTTGTCACAGCCGTGTCTGTATAGCTCAAAGGAAAATGTGAAGGTAGAAATGTTTACGATCAGGCATCAGCAGTTGAAAGGAAACAATCAATTTTGTGGTTGCCAATGGCACAAAGCTTCCTGTGAAGTCAGCAATTAAAGCTGGTGTGTCACTCCCGGGAATAACCTGTGGATGGAGAGTCAGGAGCAGTGAGGGCTGCTCAGGGTGCCTCGTTCTGTCCTGCTGCGCCAGTCTCAGGTGTCTGCTCCCCCTCTGACAGAGTTATCCCTGCTGACAGCTTGGGATTCAGTCCTTCAGGTGTAGGTGAAGAGTGAACATCCAAGTGAGTTACTCGCAATGGTCTTGGAGTTCTTGGCACGTCCGAGCAGCTTTGCTGGCAGTCACAGGTCCTGAGAGCTCAGTTCCCACCATGGCTGAGCTCCTCTGTCAGAGCACAAACTGGCAACAAGCTGCCTAGCACTTCAGCAGATTTTTACATTCAATTGGATGATAATGAACTACAGAATTTTAGGACACCTGTGTATGGCCTGTTTTTCTAGCAACATACCACTGTACCTCCTATTCCACCAATTTTACTTTAATTTCAGCAGTGGGCTTTTAGTAATACCAGTAAAATCCCTGTGTCTGTAGGAAGCCATATGAATAAGAACACGACATGCAGCTGTGGATTCCTGTGGCTGATCACTGATGTCACATGGCTGTCTGGGGAATGCATGTTCCTTTACTGCATTACTTTCTCAGCCCTGAGCAGGCTGTAGGGGCACTTGGGCAGTGGGTGTGGGAGGTGGCTTTAGTTAACACTATAAAGGTCTGCTGACAAGGTAACTTGTGGCCATTACAAGGAGTTTTCAGCTTTAGTTGCTGCCTGTTCTTTTGGAAGGATGCAGGCTAAGAAACAGTTACTTCTTCTGTCTGATATAAACCAAAAAAACTGCAACCAAAGGTGAGCAAATGGATCTCTCAGTGTCTCAGAAGCAAAGATTGGTGTGGTATGTTTTAACTCTCTGTGTACCAGTCAGTTTTTTGGGATCAGTAACTTATTTTCCCCCTTCACTGGGCTGAACTGATAAAACCAGAATCCCCTCTGATGGGCACCTTTCTGGGCGTCTCCTTTGGGAGCAGAAAGCTGTCCAGGGATCTGTTCCTAGTGTCCCACGCTGCTCCTGTGTGCTGTCTCATGCAGAATATAGAAGTTTTCTTGCAGACAGACCCGTAAGGTGAAGATGAGGGGTTTTCCTTGAAGTCAGAGTTTGCAGGACCTGCCTTGTCCTTACCTGAGGTTGTGTCCAGCACAGCGTGACAACTGTGTTGTGTGTTAAATAGAGGTTTGTACTCTGTGCCAGGCTGTAAAATGTCTGTGTGATGTGTGTCATCCCATCAGAAACAGACCCCAAATGATCAACAGCTCATTTCATTGTGTCGGGAATAAAGTTTGGACAGGAAACAGGAGGTTTTCGGGCTTCAGCAAAGTGAACCCCTTGTCAAAAGAATTTGGAATTTCAAGTGGAAAATGTGGAAGGAGGGAAAAATGTATGAATAATGCTGAGAAACAGACTCATTTCTCTGGCACAAAATGTGAAGAAGTCTTTCCAACTGGTAATGGGGGACCCAAAAGCAATGGGGTGGTCAAAAATGAGTAAACTAAAGTGCTTTTTGGTCTCATTAGTATGAGTCATTTTCAAGTAAGTTGATAATATACAGTGTGTTATAAAATTCCTTCTGGGTGACAAGAGCAAGAACAGAAAGCAGATTCTGTGTTTGTCAGCCCCATCCATGCAGGTTTCAGTGGTGAAAACAAGCAGAGCAGGCAGTGTTTGAACGGGGCTGGAGGTGTATACAATGAGCTCATCTGGGCCCAGGTGCAGCCAGAAGGGATCATCTGATACCACAGAGTTCCTGAAACTTCAAATGTTGGTACTTCTAAAAAGCGAGTTATTTAATGTAAGTGTAAATACCAAGCAGCAAAGAGAACTGCTTTTTATGGCTTGAAAAGTCATGTGCTTTTTCAATACAAGTACAATTAACCACTTCATACATTTGCACACCTGAAGATGGTTTTGATGATGTAGAACGTGTGACATTATCCCTGTGTAATGTGCTGGTCCATGAAACTGTGACACCATTGCCTGCCTGTAGTTTTACCAAAAACTTCAGCTGTCCTCTGACTGCAAAACAGGCACTCCCACACACAATTCAGGGACTATTCCCAGCTGCTCTTTGCAGAATTCATCTCTGTGATTTTCCTGCCTTCACACCTCTGGGCTCTTTTTGAGACCTACCTTGGAAGGGTGTCCAGCCCATGCCATATTAGAGCCCAGCTGGGACTGTCCCCCTGCCCAGGGTGGAGGGTCCTGGCTGCTGAGGGCTCTGGGAACAGCTTGTTCCCAGCTGTTGGGTGTCTGTGTGTGTACCTGGTGTGAGAAGAGCTGATTGTTTGTGTTCATGGATGTGTTGAGAACTGGTCTTGGGTAAGGAAATTGGTTCTGGCTAAGCAAAACAGTAATTCAGTATTAATAAGGAAGACAGGCCTCCTACTGCCCTCCAAATTAATTATTTTTCTACATTGTAAAGCAGGAATTCATATTTTTTTCACTGTTTCACCCCTGTTTTAAAATAATTTCCAATTTTAAACAGTCTTTAATGTTGGTAAAAAATTAAGGCAGTAAATGGTCTCCTCTGTAAAGCTGTTAAATGTGGGGACATCAGTGTAGCTGAACACATTTGGGAGGGTTAACAAACCTCTAGACCAAGTTCCACTGTCTGCACATGTTTATCCTCTTAAATGCAGACAACCAAATCAATTCATTTTCTAAAGGCTGTTTTACAATTTTTTCTCAGTTTCTAGTAGTATAGAAAACTCCTCACAAATATTGTCTAAAATTCTTACATTCTGGCCTTTGCTGGAGTATTTAGATCCTGAAATGTATCAGTTGTACCTCTTGAGTCCCTTTGTGCAGGACTAGAAATAAATTACCCTGGGTCAAGTTCTGTTTATACAGTGGACTGCTCTTGCAGAATTACCTTCTTGACTTAATAGCTTCCTTTTGGATGACATTTGTGCCAGAAAGAAGACAAATTGGCTCAGGTCAGAGTGCAGAGCCGCTCAGTGTGTGGGAGGAGGTGGCGGTGGATGAGCTGAACTCGGCAGGGCTGGGGCAGCATCGGCCCATGTTGACACCGTGGGCTCTGTGCCAGGGCCATGCTGCAATGTGGCCAATTCCAGCCATTCCAGAGCCTGAGGATTTCAGCTGGTGTGGTAACAGTGAGCTGGATCAGCTGGGGCTGGTCTCATCATGCACAATGGCAAGAAGGGGCATCCTGAGTTTCCTTCCTGAGATGTGACATTGGGCACAGGACTGACGGATCTGTAAGATCCCATAATCCTGCCCTTGATGACCTTGGTGCTGTTCTGTGGACATTTGTATGTTCCACGGAACACACTGGGTTATGTTATGCAGAATGTATTATGGATTTATTATATATTTACCATTATTTGTTTTACTTATATATGAGAACCCAAGCAAATCTGAGTTGCTGGGGATAGTTCTGCTGAAGTCAGTGGCTTTATGTTGTGTGGAACTATTGGTAAGAGGGCAGTGGGGGCTGCAGGCACTGGTCAGAGTGGCTCCAAAACCTTTGCAGAGCCGTTGCAGAGGTGCTGGAAAGCGGAGCTGCCCCTCAGCCCCTTGCCCCTTTCACAGCACAGCCCATTCCCCAGGGCAGGGGCAGCTGGGCCACTGGTGCAGGGATGTGGCTGCACCTCAGCCCCGTGCAAAGTGCACCCCGAAGCTTGTGCATGGGGCGGAAAACTTAAAGCAAGCCAACTGTATCATGTTTAAAATGATGGAGTTACCTTTTCCTTTTACAAATTCTTCTATTTATTCTGTGTTCTGCAACAAGAAATATAAAAGTCTCCTTTTAATTAAGCTCTTTATCCTTTGAAGTTATTTTGTATTTTTTCCCCCATGTTGGTGATGTAATTTATGTAAATAATCATCTATCTATGAAAAGAGTGTGTCTGTCAAAAGCTAAAATAAAAAACATCCGTCATTTTGAAGTGATTAACATTCTCCAGATGTTTAAATCATCAGATTTCAGGAGTTTCCCTTTGTTGTGATAATGATATAGTATCCAGAACAAGAATGTTTACTTTTTTGTAGAGGTCAAACACAGATTTTTCACAATCCTATTAAAGCATGCTGTTTATTGTAATTGTATGTGTA
Source organism: Sakesphorus luctuosus (assembly GCA_013396695.1). NCBI lineage: Eukaryota > Metazoa > Chordata > Aves > Passeriformes > Thamnophilidae > Sakesphorus > Sakesphorus luctuosus. The sequence goes on along the minus strand of VWZD01009101.1, from coordinate 220,024 downwards.
GATGAAAGCATATACAGTTATTATTATTTCCCTTAATTGTAAACTGCTGCTGGTAATTTTACTGTAAAGCTGAAACAAAAGGAGCATAGTTGAAAGGACCACCACTGCCCACTTATGTAATCAATTTATAGATGTCAAGTTTGTACCGAGATGGTTATCCCTGTCCCTGGAAGCTCTGGTGACAGGCTGCCACCCTGCAGCACAGCCCTGCCCTGGGGGTGCCGGCGCTGCAGAGGATGGAGCTGATAATGGGAAGTGACAGCTCTGAACTGCCCTCCGATGTGCTCAGTTCAGGGGCAGGGGGGAAGGAGACGCACATCCCTCCCTCCTGCTGGACCAGGGCTGACCAGGAGAACTTCACCTGTCCTGTGCTGGCAGCCTGCTGTGGTGATGGAATCACAGCACCTTGGTGGAAGGGAAAGGAGATGTGTAGTCACAGAAAAGGGGTATGAATGTGAAAAACGGATCATCTCCTTTCCCTTTCGTAGTCCTTACAGAGCAACACCCTTCAGTTCATAAAACTGTCCAATGCACAGGACACATGTGGGTCCAGCTAGTCACTCCATTGGCAAACTGCTCAGAGCTGACAAAATACACCCAGAGAGAGTTCTGAGTGGGCTCATGGGTGGCAGCAACTTACCAACTATTTTCAGTGTTTGTTTTTAACAAAACCTCTCCTGAAATATAAATTTGGAAAAAAATTCCCTAGAAAAGTACTAGATAGTTGTCCCAGCTAATGACCACTGTTTCTGCCCCAGGACTTCATTTGAGCTGAAACGTTATCTAAGGATTAGAAATGTAACATTAGAAATTTAACAGTTTTTCAGTTATGGAAGGTTCTTGTCAGATGAACAGATACACCCTGCGGGATTGTGGCAAAGGCAGGGCCAGCCTGGGGCTGTGGCAATCGCTGCTCTCTGCCCCCAGTTCTCCCTCAGAGTTGGTTTCAACACCTGGCCCCTCTGCAGCTCCAAACAGAATGTCCTTAGAAAGAGCCACAGGCTGCTGGAGCAATTTCTTCCCTGTCCCACCCAGGACTCATTCCTCTAAAGCTGCTCGTGGATGGAGTCAGCAAGGGGAAATTCCAGCTGTGTGCCAGGCTTCAGTACATGCTGGGAGGAACGTGCCTCTTCCCAAACATTGTCTCATCCCCTTTCTGGCCTTTCCACCCCTGGAAAAAGGCAGATAAGTGAAAACTGAGCTTTGTGGAAGAAGAGAATTTCACTCTGTTTCTCTCCAGGGACCCTTACAATACCACACATGTTTAAGTCTCTAAAATGTTTGTCTATTTTTTTTTATCTAGCTCCTTGGATCTGGTCTTGCTTCGGGCAGTGTGGATTATAAAGCTTGCTGCAGTACAGCTTTGTAAGTCTAAGCCATCCTGAAGCAAGTTTTCAGCAGCAAGCAGCCTTTACCAGATCATATATGGACTGACTTAGGGTGGCCAAAACAATTAAGAACTTAAAGGTTTATTTGCAAGTAAACCAGGTAGATTGAGAGACTTGCTGAATCTGAGCCAGACCAGCTGCATAGCTGGGGTCCATGGGGAGAGAGAAAATACACACGTGGGTGAAGCTCCAAGTGCTGATCCCAGAGCGGCTGTGGAGGGAAAGGGGCACGTCAGGAACATGGGCACAGGGCATGGGACATGGGTGTGGGACACTGTGTGGGAGGGCAGGGGGATGGTGCAGACAGAAGGGTTATTGCTGGCTCCATTTCAGTATTTTGATTGCACTTGGGTGACTTTGATCACACCAAACTTGCTGGCACTTTTCCTTACCTCAGACAGGAGAAATGGACAAAGACAACTCTTCTGGGTCAAGTTTTGCATAATGTTGCATCTTCTCTTCTCCGGGTCTGTTGGCATGATTGTAATAGATGTGTTAGGACAACTTACAAAGCCAGTAATATAGTGGTCAGAGCTCATTGCCAGTTTCCTGAGCCCTCAGCCATGGAGATAATGAGCTGTGTGAGATCTGGCTCTCCATTCCCAGAGCTGCTCTGCCAGCTTTGAGGGACAAACACCTCACTGGTGAGTGTGGGCATGCAGATGGGGTCACATACTCCCTGCATCCTCCCTAGAAACCAGTGCAGCTCAGAATAGATGGAATTAATTAGGCAAATGCTCCTGTTATGGATGAGGCAAGCTGCTTGGATGGGCAAGTGCAATGAGGCACATTTGTCTTAAGTAGAAGGAAAGTCAGTGGATGGGTTTGGTTCTCAGCCCTGGGATCAATGGGAATAAAACGGTTCTCAGCAGGAAAGTGATCTCAGTAATAACCAGTATAAATAATGAATTGAAGTCAAAGGCTCTCTTCTGTCTTTGTCCCACCTCATTGCACAGCAGCCCTGTGCAGTTTCTTTGGACTCTTTGTGCTTATTAAATAGGTAAATAGAGTGCAGCACAGCTTTCTGATTGTTTTGGACATAAGGCTGGTTTCTTAATTGCTTGTGATGTCCTGGCAGAAATGTGCCTTTTGTCATCACTGGTGAGTCACATCCCTGGTGGCTTTTGCAGAGCTGGTTCTCCCGTTTGTTCCTGAGGGCTTGTGGTACTGTGTCCTGGTGCCGCCTTCAAAGGACAGCACATGTAGATGTTCTGCAAGAACATGCCACAAACACAGGTTTAAGAAAGAAAATAATATCTGTAATTGCATTTTGGCTTCACTGTACATTCCTTCTGAGCCTTCCTGAAGTGGGGTTTTCCTGGTTAATGCTGAAACAGATGCCTCCCTTTTCTAAAGTAATTTCTCTTTGAGAGTCTTCCATTCCCTCATTCCCACTGGCTTGCTTGGTGGCCTGGGAGATGAGCTGGTGGTGGCTGATGTTCTCCTTAATGCATTAGACCCTCCAAACTGAGGCTTTTTAAAACAAGTGGCTGTGAAACAGGGGAGTTACAGACCTGCACTAGGTACCTCTTCTGCTGCATGTGCAGTCTCCAGCACCAGGAAATATTAGTTCTGTTATTTTTACACTTCTTGCTTATGCACACAGTTGCCAGCACTACTCTTGCAATGCAGATCTCATTACACTACATCACCTTATGTCACATTATACAGCATTACATGGCATTGCCACCTGGGCCCTGCGCTCCCAGGGCCTGTCATCCCATTGCAGTTGGGGATTTGGTGCCTTTCCACTCAGCATGGCTTTAGGGATGTGCCAGTGGCCCGTGGAGGTGTGTTTTACTGGGTTAGCTGACATAGAGTTCCTGCCTGCAAATGGACAATGAGGAAAAATTCAGCTATTTTAGAGCAAGAGTGATTAAAGGAATGAGATTGATGTCTGTATCTTCTTGCAGATGTGCTGATGTGCTCCTGACCTGGAGGTGCTGGTGAGTTCTGTGGTTGGACTGGAGCAGGGTGGCATTGCTGTGACTGTTGCCTCTGCTGCACTGGCTTCACTGGCTGCTCCTGGGTGTGGACTGGGGACCGGGGTGAGCTCCAGGCTCTGCCAGGCACCAGGGGCTGCCAGGCACCAGGTCCTCAGCTGTGCTGCTTATCTCTACAGCCTGTTTGGGAAGAGCCCTAAAGTAGAATATGCCAGCAAAACAGATGATTTCCGGAAAGGAATGGTATAAATACAAGTGCTTGTCTCGAATCTGGTTTTCAGGCAAACAAAACTGTCAACTGCTAGTGCCCAGACACCCATCAGGGCTTCTGGCTGACTTCAGCCCTTTGAACAAGTCACTTTATCCCTATTTCTCATGTAACTACAGATCTGATATGTGTGTGGAGCCAGATGACAAACAGCCAGTTTCAGCTGCCTTCTTTCAACTTCATACTTGGAACCAAAGTTCACACAATATTTTCACAGATATTCATCCCACTCTCCCCTGCCCCACCCCCTCAAAAAAAAAGGAGGGAAAAAATAGGCAAGAAAAAGCATGAGGAAGGAAAGGCACGGGAGAAGAAAAGACAAACACAAAATGCAGTTCACTTAAAAATATCTCTGCTTGATGGAGGCTAAAAGGTGGCAGCTGTGCCAAAGTAGTGGACCCTAAATCGCTGAGCAAAAAAGAGCAGGGAAGGCTCTGATTGCTCCCAGTACTGTGGTGAATGTGTGCTCTCAGCCACAAATCAAGCAAGCTTAAAAAAAAAAGAAAAAAAAGACTCAATCAAGGCAATAATGGCCTCCACTTCACAATCAGACAAGTGCTTCTACTTCAGAAATCCTACCATTTATGGCTGATTGCTAACCCTGGCCTCATTTCTAATCTAAAGGGTGAGTAATAATTTGGAAAAGGAATTATAACAACTTCCCAACCATTTGGTAAATCGTCATTATTTTAAAGGGGTGTTGGGAGGCTGTTGCTGTTTGTCAGATATTTTTTTCCTGCTGCTGCTCTCTCATTTCCACCACCCCTTTTCTCCCAGATCTTATACCAGAAGGGAAGTGATGGACAGTGAAAATATGTAAGAAAGAAAAGTCCAGAGGGATCCTCTGATTGTGGGGCTCTGGTGTGTGGAAGTTTATACGAAGAACAGAGATGAAATGGCTCTTTCCTTTGACACTGTAGAGTGCCCAGAGCCTTGTGCTGGGAGCAGTGGCTGTGTTGAGCAGGGACACTGTTCCCAGCCCAGGGGCTCCTGCATGAGCTCTCCCTGGACTGGAAGATTGTCTGCCTTAGGAACTTCCCAAAGGAAAGAGTGAGGAGCAGCTGTGCGGGCAGGTGGGCCATGGTGGGATGTTGGTGCAGTGAGAGGCTGCTGCTCAAGCCACCTTGGCCTTGGTCTCCCCCAGTCAGGGGCCACCCAGCCAATGAACTGGAGCTCTGCTGCCCAAATCCTGCCTGGACTGTGTGGCGCAGGAAGAGAGACATTAACCATTTAATCCATAGGTTACCCTGATGGGAAGCGCCAGGTGTCTGGAACCCTGGTAGCTGAGCTGCTTATTGCACTTATTTTCTTGATTCAAGCAGGGAGAACTGCCTCTGTAAATATTTCAGTATTTATATGAATATTTATTCCAACATCTTCTGCGAGTCTGTTGTGACTTTCACTCACAAATCACAGTCGATCTTGGAGGTCTTTTGAGCTGAAGTGATTCTGTGATTTTAGGATTTTGTACAGAGAAAACACTGAAACGGGAGGACTTGGGCAATGTGCCTTCCAGCCATGACCCGAGAGGGCTGCAGCTTTGTCTGGTGCCCCAGCTCTCAGTGACAGAGCTTTTAAAGGCAGATGCAACATGACACAGAGCAAAAGAGCCGGGGGGAACGTTTGCTGGGGAAGACTGCACAGCTTCACCTGCGTTATCTAATCTGTGGAAATCATGATAGTGTTTTGATAATAGCAGATATTAGTGATCAAAATAGCTCTTATTTCAGTAAATCAAGGACAAAATGGGATGCCATCATCTCACTGGATGGATGTGAGGTGTTTTATGAAGGGGACGATTAGTGTGTTTGGAGGATGACAGGATTTCCTTCCCTGCCTCTGAAGGTAACGGCAGCACCAGCTGTAATGGAGCACTGTGTCCCTTATTCCTGGTTTGTGCTGTGTAGGGATCTGTGCCACAGTTATTTACATCTGTGTTTTAAATATGATTTGAAAAGAGACTGATTCAAAAATTTTCAGTGACCCAGTGAAATCCGAACTACTTATTGCAAGACAAGAAGTATAATGCTTCAGTCAAAATAGTAATATGGAATGTGTTTTATTAAACTGAGTTCATTTAATAGTACCCGAGAGTGCTGTGGATGTGAAAACACATTCTTGAATTTGAACTTTCATATCCAGATAACAGGAATGAGGAGAATATGACAATTTCTAATATTGCACATTTTTTGCCAAATTCTGATCCCATATAGAACTACCAGCAGCATTCCTGCATGTTTTCCAAAAGCAGCATGTTCCTGGGTCCTGTCAGTCACTATGAGGTGAAGATTGTACAAGATAAACAAGCAGACCCTGCACAGAGCTCTATGTAAAGTCCTACTGGGTTTTACTTCTCCATCGCTGCCTGCAGTATTTCTGAGGGGAGTGTTTGCAGTGAGAGAAAACAAAACCAGGCTCAGGCTTTGTGCAATAGAAAAAAATTCTCAAAAAAGCCATGGAGAGGTGCAAAATAATGGAAAAAAGTGGATTATAAGCACACACTCTGGGTGCATTTCACTTATAAATATTCCTTGATTTTTGTAAGCAATGTTATGCAAAAATATTTAAATGAGCAGATTATAAAAGAGCGGTGCTGTCCGTGTAACAACCATGTAGAATCGGTCGGGGACGGGCAGTTGGGAAGCGATGGGACCATTTTTACCTCCGTTAGCGGAGAATTGCTGGTCATCCCAAGGAAAACCGGGTTTTCCTTGCCAGCTCTTCGGTATTTCGCGATCTTAAATGGCTCCTGCTGCCAACCCTAGCGCCAGTGCGGACCCCGCCAGTGCCGATGTCTCACCACACGGACCCTGGGTAAGCTCACCGGCCCCGAGCGCACCGGGGCGAGGAGCGCGGGGGCTTCAGCGGGCCCGGCGGCCCCGCCCCTCGCTCCGTTCCGCCTCTCGGTGCCCCCGCCGGCCCCGACCCCCGCTCCGGGTCCCGCCGCCGTCCGGCGCCCACCGGGAGGCGAAGCCACGGAGGGACCGGCGGGCCAGGCGGGCGCGGAGAGCTCCAGTCCCTGGGTCGTGTTAAAATACGGTAAACCGGAGTGTATTACGTGCTTATTTAGAGAAACGAAAAATCCGATTCTGCTACTCAAGGAGCGAACTCCTGTGTCTGGATGAACTGCCACCCGCTGTCAGTGCGGGTGGTGCCGGCATCTTCCCCCCCTGCCAGAATCCACGAGCCAGCGCGGGGATGTCCCGACTATCGATCGGATGGCTCTGATCGCGCCGCGCCCGCCGCCCGCTGCGGCTGCGGGAGAGCCCAGCGGGGCTGATGGGGCAGAGCCTGGCGGGGCTGATGGGGCAGAACCCGGCGGGGCTGCCGGGCCGGGCTCCTCTGCCAGTCGGGCAGAGCATCCAACAACCGGCTTATGAGCTGTGAAAATTCCTTTGCAAAAACCCCAGTTACAATAACGATAAAACTTGGTTTTGAGGAAAATATTTCTCTTTTCAAGGGATCCTGCAGAAAACGAAAGCAAAGTAAGGTTTTTTCCTTCCAGTATAAAATTGACCAAAATAGTGTATCTGCTCAGGTACCATAAATAAACTGCACCCAGAAGGCAGAATAAAAGCTTTTGTGTAATTTGGGTATACTCTGATTTTAAAAAAGAGCTGAGGATTCTCTGACCTTGATCCCAGGTACCTGCCTGCTGTCACAGCACAGCTGTCACGTCTGACAGCAATTCATACAGGCTTTAGTTTCTCTTAACATGAAGAAATTAAGGGAGCAGTTCGGGAAATTCAGGCATGTGATTACCTAATTTTTTTTAAATGCCCGAAATTTCTTTCAAAGGCTCTTTCTCAGCATCCCCAGCATGATGCACCAGGGTATTCTCAGCTATGGGTGGAGCAGAATTGAAACATTTCCCTTAATATCCTGTTATGTAAAATCAAATTGACAAGGTACCGTAAAATAGTTGAGTATTTTCAGTAACCAAAAGTACCAAAGAGCTGGTAAGCTACCAGTACATGGTACATTTAATTCAATAGACGTAATTTTAAAAATTTTAGGCTGAATTTCATACAGTTGTATGTTGTTGTTAAGTGCATGGACTCGGACAAATTCAAGTCAAGCCCTGACAGGAGCAGAGGATGAGCTGAGAAGCTGCCCTGTCCAGAGAGGTTTAACCCCACATGGAAACTCTGATTTCACTGCACTCTGTTGCTGTTACTGTCATGCTCTTGCAAACTGATTTAAGTACTTGAGTTTCAGAGGGAGAAGCTATTTCAAGTGAATACTTGTGCGTATGACACTGTGATTTGCATGTACAGAATTATCCTGGTGGATCAGTCAAGTGACTGTGCCCAAGTGCCTGGATGTGCTGGGAGCACAACTGGCTTGGAACCTGTGGAACAACCAGCTGGGAACACTGTGGCTCTGATTTGAGTGGTTTCCTGGCATGGATGCAAAATGCTATGATGAGAGAAGACTACCAGTTGCTGGAGTGAATGACCCCATCTGCCCCTGCTCCCCAACAACTGAGTGCAAAGGGAATGAAATTGTAATTTTAAAAAAAATTTAACACAGCAAGAGCAAATATGAAAATTGAGCTGAAAATACCTTTTAGGTTAATTAAGTGGCTAAGCACCCTTACGAATGGTTAAGATTCACCAGTTTTAGGAGTCTAGTTGCTTATCAGTGGATTTTCTATTGGCCACGACCCTCAGAATCCCCTTTTTAGTGGTGCTGCCTCCCACTGGCTGTGGCTGCTCTGCCTGCTGGCTGCCTGCACTCAGCAGCTGCAGATGGCATTTACAGCCCAAGACAATCACTTATAGCAGCTGGAAATGAAACACAACTTGAGTAATCTCAAAAAGAACAGGTGTAACTTGGCTGAGCCTGGGGTGAGGTGATGCCCAGTGCGGGGGCAGGGAAGGGCAGTGGGGCACAGAGGAGGTGCTGCTGGGGGTGGGCTCCTTCCCAGAGTGGCTGCAGGGTGGTGAAACCACCTCAGCAGCATCCTCTGCAACCTTGGATATGGTGTAAAAAAGTCAGATAAAGCTTGTAACAACTGTTCTACATTTTAAGCACTGAAGTAACAAAATTGCCTGATCTTTCCCTGAGAATCATGGGGCTGTTTATTTTTCTTGTAAGGTCTTGTTTTGGGTTTTTTTGCATGAGGTCCCCAACAGTCTTCAACCATTGGAGATAATGGGAATAAAGTCAAAAGATGTCAACACTTAAGGTAACATTTCTAGGTTAAGACTGTCAAAAAAATCTTCCTGAATTTTGTATCATTTTTCAGAGGAATGTGGGATTGTATTACACATCAGTTTCTGACAAACTCTATTTCCAAGACTGTAAATCCAGTACTGTTATTACACAGTGCGAGGGTTTGGGCCGTTACTGTGTTCGATTGCATTGAAAAAAAAATGGTAAAACTAAAAAAGAAGTTTCCCCCAAAATTTACTTGCACTGAATACCCTTTCCTGCAAATACACAACTCCACAGCTCTGCCCTCGAAGGCACACCGAGGTCCTGGTTTACACACACCATTAGTATCTGTGATCTCTCTGCCACCTTGCACAGGTAACTGTACAGACTGGGAATTGAGCTGCTCCAGATTCAGGAACAGGCCTCCTCTGCCCCAGGAATGTGGGTTCTGTGGGCTGAGCTTGAAGTTTGATACAGTTTCTTTGCACCTCTGCTTTTTCAGTGCTGATTTTCCATTCCCAACTGTGATGAGACCTGACAGCGGTGTCTGTGGGCACTGCTCATGGCTGGTGCTGGTGCTGGTGCTGTCAGTCCCTTGACCCACGTCCAACAGACCAGAGCCAGACCTTCGGGGATTGCCACATTCAGGAGGGTTCGGACTGTTCTGAACAAACTCCTTGAAATCCACGAGCAAGAACTACCTCCTGTGTGCAGGAGCTGTTCCCCGGGTACTGAGGAGGGACCTGCCAGGACAGTGGGACTCCCACCAGTGGGGATGGGGACAGGGAGAGCAGGTGGCCTCGTAGCACTTGGCCAGGGCAGCAGGCTGGGAAGGCCCTTCTGCACAGAGGCAGTTGGTTGGTGGAAGCCCTGGGGTTTCAGTTCAGCCCATACAGGCAGCTGAGCCTCAGAGTGCAGAGCAAGGTCTGTAAAACATGGTGACTGCAAAGGTCTGACCTGAGCCCCTGCCCTGGCACTGCTCCAGCAATGCCTGCAGCAGAAGCCAAGTCTCCACACCTGAGGAGCTGCTGTCCCTTGCTCTGCTGTGGGACCCTTGACTGCTCCCACCACCTGCCTGCTGCCTCACAGGTGGAGGGACTTGGCTTTGCTCACCGCTCTCCTGGTCAGCAGCTTTGCAGTGTTTGAAATAATTCCCCTGTATTCAGTCTGAATGGAACCAGGGTTAGTTCTCCCAAACACACACGAGGTTTGAGACCAGTGCACACAGGGCTGCTTTGCAAGGTTTCCATTTAATTTCCACCTCACAAACAGATGGTCTTCAGTCTGTAGTATTTGTCCCCAGCCCCTCTCTTGCTCCTTTGAAGGAGAAACCAGCAGCACCAGCATGTTCTGTGACATGCTGTTTGTGCTGCCAGCCACCCAGCACCTTGCTGGATGTGGCTGCAAACTTAGGACAGAAAGGCACTGGCCTCTCCCCTTTCCACGTCCCAGGCATGTGCTGAGGTGTTTCATGCCCCCAGCAGAACAAAATCAAGAGCACCAGTCTGTTTGAGCTCAAAGTCAGCAACACAGATGCACAAGGCGCTCCAGTTCCTTTCTTCTGGCACACTTGTAACTGGAAACTGCCTAATGGGTCTTTCAGAATCTACTCAATGCCCCAATCACTTTTCCCTGTGGCTGCCATAGAGCATGTTCAATTTTTACAGAGGAATTGAAATGCCCCCAAGACACAGGCTTATTTAATGGAAACAGTGACATCCTTGCCTTCATGGCTTGGGAGTTCCTGCACAAATACACCACCTCCTTCAGTCAGAGTCTGGCTCTGCAATGTAAGTGATTCCTCAGTCACAAAATACAGCTTGGAAGGTTTACAAATTCAGCATTTTTCTGAAAAATACATGACCATGGAGTGCTTTCACCAGTGGCACAAGAAGGAATGCACACAGTGCTGCACTGCTGGTATGTAACAGTGCCTGCAGTCAGTGGTTCACAGCCCAGCCCAGCCCTGGGGTGACTGTGGCCAGGTGCTGGCTGCAGAGTGATGGGAAGGGGCCATTGGCACACAGAGCTGGCTAAAGGGCAAAGGAAAAATGGTACTGACTGGCCAGTGGCCACAGGAATTGGAGCACACACAGTGGGGCTGGAGTCTGAGACACAGCAAGAGCAGGGAACAGCAGCTGCTGGTGCAGGGCCAGGAGGGATCTGGATGTGCCTGGCTGAGACCAGTATGGAGCAGTACCCAGTTCCATTTGCTCTGGCCTAACCTCTGCCCCAGGTGTGCTCTGTAGATGATGAACAGCTAGCCCTGTGCTGCTGGGAAGGGCCAGCCATGCTGGTGCATGCTGCTCTGCAGAGATCCTGCAGGGAGTAACAACCTTCTGGGAAAACAACCCAGTTTTAGAGTTTCTCTGCTCTGCAGAACCCAGGAAGTTGGAAGTGAAATGCTGCCACAGAGAACGTGGCCAAAGATTGCAGCAAACTTGTTTTTTCTGGGATAACTGACAGGTGGAGTAAAAGTTTGTTAATGCAACAGTACAGTTAAAAAACACCCCAAACATTCTAAGGCTTTGTTCTCTGTGCCCAGCAGCATTACACCTGCTCACCATTCTGTTAAAAGTACCTTTTTTCTGGTCAGTGTCCCTGGGAGTGTTACCGCTTAGAGCACAGCAGCATATAAGCCTCTTACAAAGGGCATTACAGTTTGCCATTTGCTTTCAAATGCCTTAGTCTATATCATGGTTCAGCAAACAGATCCAGACTGCTTTCAGGGTCATCCTGGGGCTCCAGCTCTCTGCTGGGATCAGCCTGTTCCCGAGTGCTCCGTCTCTTCCTCCTGTGCACGTACACAGAGTGGCTCTTCTCTGGCCCCTTGGGAGCCAAGGTGTCTGCAGGGATAGCAGCCTTCAGAGCCAACTCTAAGCCTTTGTGGAATCTAGAAAGAAACAATTCTGTATTTACTATTTTTGTATGTTTGCTCAGGATCTGTAAACTCCTCTGAGAAACTAATGCTTTTGGAATATAATCAAAATATGCAAGGAGAAGAAAGTGGTTACTAATGTTTTAGCTGACACTGAATTCAATGTCATGAGCAGAACTGGCATAATCTTACAAACCTGTCAATCCTCCTTATGTTTTCTTCCATTTTCTGATTGGCTATGTGTACCAGAAAGTCAATATATTCTTCAGAGACCATCAACCTCCCCTTGTGGCTCAATGGAACTTCTAAGCAGTGAGTGCTCCGGACAGCCTGAAAAACCACAGGATTTATCTGGAATAAAGTTTTTTAGTTTACAAAGGTTATTTAAATAATATAGGGAGTTCACTACAGGAAAAAAACTGGGTAAGTTACTGCATGCCCTGTGGCAGCTGTTCAGCACAAGTTGGATCTTGGCTTGTAAAAAATCGAGGTTAATGTAATGATCTGACTTTGTTACAACACTTACAGTAGCAGAATACTTACCATTGTGATTTTTCCTCCTCTGCCAACTGTAATGCCAGAGTTCCTGAATCCAGAATCAACAGCCACTGAATGCTGCAGAACAAATAAGTGCTTAAAAAAGTCTTGTACACTTTCACAGCAAAAAATAATTATGGATGGGTTGCAATGCAATTTCCAATCTCAGTTTTGCAAAAAACTTACTCAAAACCATCTCCCCAGACTGATACAAAAAGAGTTAAATTAAAATGTCTTTAAAATCAAACCCAAAAACTGTGGGTGGTTTTCAGAGCCCCATGGTGGATCCTGATTGTCTGAATCCATCAGTGCAGATGGGACACAATGTCTCTCCTGGCACTGAACTGCTTTATCCCACTGAGCTGGAAGCACAGGCAGTTTTGCCACATGACTGGAGCTGTGTGAGCAGCACTGTCCACTGAGCTCATCAGCTCTCCTGTGCTAACGAGGGAACAAACAAGCCTTGCACGGCACGTGCTGCTCTGAGGTCATGCTGGAAAAGCAGAACAAAAAGGTACCACTCAATTAATTGAAAATGGAGACAAATGGCCTGGATGGCGGCAAATTAATGTCTAAAATCCATCCCTTTCAGACAGTGAGAGCATCCCAGGCTCCCTGGGAAAGGTTTTGTGGGCAGCTCACCTCAGCTCCAAGGTGAGTCATTTTGCTTTCTAAGTACAGCAAAATCTCCACCAAGTTAAAGCTGTATTTTTCTCATCAGCTTAATTTACTATCCTAGTTGTACAACACACAACATATCTGAGACTGTTCCTAAGTGCTGCAGCTTACCCACGAGCCAGTACTTTTACAAGTGGGAATGTAACAAACCAACCAAGTCACACTGTGCTCGAGGTGGTTTTACCAGCAGTTGTGCATCCTGCAGCTCCCGACACAGCACGTGGAAAACAAATGGTTCAAACTTGAACACAACGTCTCCAGTGGCTTTCTCTAGAGCTGTCATCTGGAAAATGCACCAAAACATTTATATTAACACTGCAACTGTGTACTGTTCTTGAAAAAAAGGGCTAGTTTGTGTGTGAAACAAGCAGCAAAAATGCAGCAAATGAGTCCCCAGCAGTCAGATTTGATCAGCTGTTTTTAACTTTTTATTGCTCACAATACACTGAAACTCCATGGCTTTCCATGATTCTGTTTGGTAAACTGATTTGGTTTGATAGAAATCCATGGCAAGACAGACATTACAAACTGTGCTTCATTTTTCCTGTTTTTCCTTCATACATCTAAACATCAACACCATCCGTCCAGCAAGGGACAACAACTGTTCTGCTGCAAACAAGTAAAACCTCAGGAGGGTTTGGGTTTTTTTTCCCAACTGCTCTTAGTTTAGCTGCTGAAGTACATTCCTCAACTTCAGAAAACTTCGTAAGGTTCAGCAGGTTAAATCCATGGCCTAACATACTCAACCCCACTTTAATCCTTGCTCAAATACCAATGGGCAACCTACTGTATGAGAGTTACAAAGATAAATTCAGAGGTTGAAATTACAAGCATAAACCCACATGACAAGAAAAAAAGAAGTAACTTTATAATTATAAAATTGAAGAAATCGCCTTCAGACCCCTCAGTTCTGCCAGAAGATAGAGGCTAGTGGCAGTTTTTCCTGGATCTGTGAGTGTGTAGAGTGTCTGACATCCTGCATGGCTCACGAGGACAGTTAATCTGCTCTTCTGTGCTGTCTTTGGGCAGAGAAACCTTAAGGGCTGGGAATACTTTCTTCTCTTCAGAAATGTAATTTTCAGACACAATGAATTTCAAAGCACTCTCTTCCAACTGGGTCTGAAGAATTTATTAAGCAACACCCCTAAAGAAAAGTTAATATTGGAAGAGTGGCAATTCATCTTAGCAGCAGGAATAAAAACTCCTTCACAGGATGTTTTGCAGGACACCAAGGGCACTGCAGTAAATAAATACAGAAGCTGTACCATGCTCTGCTCTTACCACATCGTCCTTGACACACGTGCCATGTGTTACCAGAAGCCACCGGCAGTTCTTCTTCTGGATCCCCGCGCCGTCCGTGTCCTGGGAGGGGCAGAAAGGAGGGAATGGGCTCTGCGGGTCGGTGAGGTTTGATCTGCTGCCTCTGCAGAAACGGCCCTTCCAAACGGCGACAGTGGCTCTGCCCCGAGCCCCTGACACTGCCCCGAGCCCCACACACTGCCCCGAGCCCGCCTGGCCCGGGCACCGCAATCCTTTGTGTGCCGGCCCTGGCACCGAAGTACGGCACGGACAGGGACGCGCCGGCAACAGCGGGAGCGGCGGGACCCTCATCCCGGTATCCCGGCCCCCCATCCCGGTGACCTGGCCTATGCCGTTATCTCGGCCCCTCCATCCCGGTGTCCTGGCCCCTGTACCCCGTTATCCCGGTGTCCCGGCCGCTGTATCCCGCTATCCTGGCCCCTGTATCCCGCTATCCCGGTGTCCCGGCCCCCGTGTCCCTCCACCCCGGTGTCCCGCACCAGCACGAGGACTCTCCCGTCGCACGAGCTCGCCGTACAGAATGTTTCCCGCGCGTTCAGGAGCCGCGCCAGCTCCGCAGCACGTGCGTCCAGGGCGCGCTTCCGGCTCGGGTCGGGCCGCGCGAGCCGCTGCGCCTTGCGCCGCGCGAAGGCCGCCATGGCGCGGGGACGGCGGCGCGCGAGGGACAAACCTCCGCGCGCGGCCGAGCGCCGGGGCCGAGCCGGCCTCGCCCTCACTCGGGCTCGGCGCTCCCGGAGCTGCCCGCGGGAACGGGACGGGGCGGGGACGGGAACGGGAACGGGACAGGGCGGGACAGCGCTGCGGCGGCCCCGCGCTGCCCGTGCCGGGCTCCGCAGCTGCGCAAGGGCCTCAGGCGGCGGCGGCCCCAAAGGGCGAGGGCTGCTTGAGAGGGGCGCGGCCCGNCCGCGCCGAGGTAGAGGGGCCGCGTCGGGGCTGTGTCTGGACCATGTCCGGGCCGTGTTGGGGCTGTGTCGGGACCCCGGACCCGCAGTCGCCGCCTGAGGCCGCTCCGGGTCTGGCCGCGCTCTCGCCGTCCTGCCCGGGCCGGTCCCGCCGGCTCAGCCCCCGCTGGCCGCGGCCCTTGCTGTGCTTCCCGGCCCCCCATGCCGGGGCTGCCGGAGCTGCTCTGAGTGGAAAGCCTTGGGCCCCGCGGCCGTCCCCGCTCCCTCCCCGCCCTCTGGATCGATTCGTTATCACGAGGCCGAGCCGCCCTTCGGCCCCGCGGGCTGTGCCCTGTCCCGGGCGGCGTCCGCCGGCCACGGGCTGGGACTCGGGCACGACCTGAGCACGAACCAGGGATATTACTGTTGTGTTTCTCCCCAGATCCTCTGTTCGCCATGGCAGCCACCAGGAGAGTGATGAGAGCGGTCAGAGTGTTTGAGTTTGGTGGCCCTGAAGTGCTTAAACTCCGGTCGGATGTGTTAGTTCCTGTTCCAAAAGAGAACCAGGTATATGTGAGCTCTGTGAAGGGGAATGACAGCAACGAATGCCAACAGGTGCATGCAGGACAGAATGAGGGACACAACCCAGAACTCCTCCTATGGAGATAAGGTTTGATCAGTGTGTTTGTACTCCCTGAGACATCGAGCTTGACAAATGTGGGCTCTTCAGTGTCCGTGGGCTGCATATTCCACATCAAGGGTTTCCTGCAATTAGCTCCAGTTCGATACTGGATTGTCGCAGAGGCTGTTTGGGAATTCAGTTAAAATACAAAGATGCTGTGCTGTGAATTCAAGGGCTGAATCTTTTTACTTATTGCTTAAGAAGCATCTTTTCTTGCAGGTGTTAATTAAAGTCCATGCCTGTGGTGTAAATCCTGTTGAGACATATATTCGCTCTGGGACTTACGCCAGGAAACCGGCTCTGCCCTACACCCCGGGCTCGGACGTGGCCGGGGTGATCGAGGCTGTTGGGGAACACGTGACTGCATTCAAGGTATTTACTCGCTGGGCTTTAATTCACTGTTTATTGTATCCTCTTTGAGTGATTGCTGTGCTGCTGTACCTGATTCTGTTGCTTATAATCATGTAATCTGTTCAAGTGGGGAATCCCCTTCACGGACTGGCGAAAGCACACGGTGGGATCCCATTGCCAAACCCGCCTGCGGGTGGGACTGTGGGGAATGCACAGAGGTCTCAGAAGAGCCACTGCAGTCTGTGCTTAAAGCAGTGACCTCAGGGCTACAAAAGTCAGGTTTCTGCATTGCAGAAATATTCGAGATTGCATCCTAGGGGGTAATAATTTCGTGCAGAACTGAAAATTTTTCTGTAAAAAGTCTTTTTGGAAATGGAAATTGCTCACTGATAAAGCCCCATTATGTATTTGTTAAAACTGTTGGAATACTGCATTGCTGCAGTCTGGTAGTTTTACTTGGATTTCTCAGGAGGAAGGTCTTATGACAGGCAAAGGCAAATATCAGTTTGCTAAAATATATTTTTGACATTTATGTAGTTTTCAAATCTGTTCTCCTGTACAAGTCACTAAATGGTTGGTTCCAAACAAACATAAAAATTGCAGTTAAAATTGTGCTGGAATTTCCTGATTTGGGACTTATGTAACAATTTTGGGAGACCTGAGTGATTTGATTAGTACCTAGAGAGAAGAATCATCTTTTTTCTTGTTTTCTTACCAGCAGTTTGCTGGATCTGCTGTGTTTGCTTTTTGCTTCCTATGGCAATTGTGATGCTCTTGGCTTGAATGAGAGACACAGAGGTGTCTTCAGGTATATTAAGAGTATATGTTTTCCAACATTTAAACTAAATAATTTAGAAACATTTCTTTTGTGTTCATAAAAGCTTTTGAGGTTTTGCACTTGAAATTTGTGGATGGAATTCCTGAGTGTTCAAGTTCATTAAGGTTCATATTAATGACATAGTAGGTTTGTGTGTTGCACTGCAGAGCTGAGTTATAATTATGACACTTAGAATTAAGTATATGGAATGATATGATTTGTATTGCATTGATGGTATGTATCAGCATTTAGAAAAATGTCCATGACAAATACAAGTGGTTATTTTCAATAGGAGAGCTGTTAGCAATAGCCTAAACCTCTATGAATTGGTCCTTAATGTTTATTGAGGCAAAAGGCAGGGAAGTGATTGATCCCTATGTGCTTTCTCCCCCCGTTCTAGAAAGGGGACAGGGTTTTCACCCTTGAAACAGTCTCTGGAGGATATGCAGAGTATGCAGTTGCTGCAGCCAACAGAGTCTTCCCTTTGCCAGACAAGCTGGACTTCAGGCAGGGAGCAGCGCTTGCAGTGCCCTATTTCACTGCCTACCGGGCCCTCTTCCAGAGGTAAGGCACCAAGGCCAAGGTCCTGCACTTTCATTTTTAATTTTTAAAAAACCAAAGTTTGTATTTTCACTGTTCTGTAGAATGGGGAGATCAATGAGTGGGAAATGTTTAAGAAATACTTAAATTTGTTATGCTGATGGAATTGTCAGATAATCGTGACTAGAAGCCTGTGACTGTTATCCTGTTAAGTATTTCTTCTTGAGAGAACAGACCTGGAAAGGCTTCATGTAGTACAACATGTGGCTCCCTTTCAGTACTGGCTGGTATTTTAGCCAGAGAAGAAAAGCAGGAATAGTTCTAATTTCCTAATTAAGCAGCCAGGTGCTATGGAGCAGAGCCTCCACTTTCCTGGGACAGGGGAGGAGGGTCCCGAGCCGAGGCTCAGTACCAGCCTGTCTCTGACTGCTGGCTGCATGTTGCTTCATGTCATCAATTACAGGGTTCATTTTGCCTCCTTGTGCTCCCCCAAAAGGCTTATGGTACCTGTTTAACCATAAACTGGAACATAAATGGGAACAGGTATTGTAACCAGTGCTGTGTAAACGATGAGCTTTGATGTCAGTATCTGCACCTGGGGCTCAGCCAGCGTGTGTGTACTGCAGTCACAACACCAACATTCCTGTGTTCTCCACCCAGAGGCTGTGCCAAAGCTGGGGAGAGGGTGCTGGTGCACGGGGCCAGTGGCGGGGTGAGTATTCCAAGGAGGCAGGTGACAGGTAGTGCTGGGCTCTCGTCCTCGCCATCTGCCTGGGATATGAGTTGGGGTCATATTTAGATCAATAAAGGGATTCGCAAATTAGGTTTTTATTTCAGATACTCTGGAATACACTTGCTTAGAACAAACAGCATTATTCCCAATAACTGAGACTGCACAAGTGTTGTGTGAGGTCCTCAGTCAGAGAGTCACACACTGAACAGGTGGCAGTTGGTCTGGAAGCTTTGTCTAACTCAGGCAAAACTGTAACAGAAAGCTGTCATTTCCCAATACATGCCAGTTTTTCTCAGTCCTCTGAGAAGGAATCAGTGGTGCAGGGCAACTGTGCATTTCTGGGATGTTTCTACCCACGAGCTGACAGCCAGTTGTACGAGGAGAGACATTGGAACGGATAAAGCTGTGACTGAATACTATGTGCAATTGCACTTACAGTTTTCTTTGGGTTTACATGACAATCTAATTTTAGATCTCTCTCACGTATCATTTTGTTTTAATTTATCTCCCACACTGTGCGTTTTCTTGCTCAGTTTCTGCTGATGTACCAAACTGCTGCTATGAATGGGCAAAGTTTCCTTAATGATTCGTTAGACAACAAAAAGATGAATTCAGATCTTATTCTGAGATACTAGAATGGCATTCACCATCATTGCTTCTTTTTATTGTCATAAACTAAATGTAGTGCTTTTGTTCTTATTGGAGTGCAGAGCTGGTAGGAGACACTGAGAATTTGCTTTAGAAAGAGATCATTTAATCTGTTTGTGAAAGGTTCAGAAGTGGTGTTAATAAAATTTGTGCCAGCAGATCTTCTTTGCAATGTATAATGCTGGTATCAATAGCAGGTGATTCAGAGAAGAGAAGAATTTCCCTGGCTTTGTATAAAAAAAATTATATGGCTCAGCTTTGATAGATAGACAACATTTTGCATCAATTTATATAAAATGCTGATAGCTATTAGAAAAGCTTTTACATGCCTCTGTAACTATTTGTTCTTTTTAAAAGACTCTTTGGCTGGCTTTGAGATAAAAATTACTTATTATGGCTAAAACACTTGTTACCAGATCAACTTTTAAATGGGGAAGTTCCAGATTGCTGGTAGAATAATTAAAATTTCAAATGCTAAGAAAGAGGTAAAATAGTTTCTTTTTTGCTTTTTCCTCTTTTGTTTTTTTCCTTCCCTCAGGTGGGACTAGCAGCATGTCAGATGGCCAGAGCCTGTGGTTTGAAGGTTTTAGGTACAGCAGGAACTGAAGAGGGCATGGATGTGATCCTGAGAAATGGTGCTCACCAAGCCTTTAATCACAGAGACCCAAATTACATTGAGAGGATTAAGGTAGGCATGATGTCAGGGCTGGGGGATGCAGGTACTAACAAATAAACAGTTGTTTACTGAAGATTTTAATGGGGATTTATGTAGGAGCAATAGTCTACTGCCTTTTTAATTTCTACACAAGGTAAAACTTTCCCAGGCTGGGAAAGCAGAGCTTTCCTCAGCAGCAGTGTCATTTAGAACTTCCATTCAGCAAATTCCATTGTGGGAGCACACCATAAGTCAGCACAGCAGAACATGCTACAGTTCAGCTCATCAGCTGTAGGACAAAGGCTGTATTGAAAATCTGAACAATAACCTGTAAAATGGATGTTTCCTGTGGCATTTGAAATAAATGGTATCTGAGCACTGAAATAACATCCTGTGTCCTGTACAGGAGTGCACAGGGCCAGGGGGAGTGGATATCATCATAGAAATGCTCTCCAATGTAAACCTGGATGCTGACTTGCAGCTGCTGGCCCGTGCGGGGAGGGTGATGGTGAGTGTTTGTGTCCCTGCCCAGAGGGTGATGGGGGGTGTTTGTGTCCCTGCCCAGAGGGTGATGGGGGGTGTTTGTGTCCCTGAGCAGGGAGGTGATGGTGAGTGTTTGTGTCCCTGCCCAGAGGGTGATGGTGGGTGTTTGTGTCCCTGAGCAGGGAGGTGATGGTGAGTGTTTGTGTCCCTGAGCAGGGAGGGTGATGGTGAGTGTTTGTGTCCCTGCCCAGAGGGTGATGGGGGGTGTTTGTGTCCCTGCCCAGAGGGTGATGGGGGGTGTTTGTGTCCCTGAGCAGGGGGTGATGGTGAGTGTTTGTGTCCCTGCCCAGAGGGTGATGGGGGGTGTTTGCTCACTACCTTAGTCTGTGCGTTCAGCATCTCAATGGAACAGCTCTTACTTTGGGCTTGTTTGGGCAGGTTGTGGGCTGCAGGGGGCGCACTGAGATAAACCCAAGAGACACTATGAGCAAGGAGTCAAGCATAATTGGAGTGAGTCTGTTTCTTGCAACTGAGGTGAGAAACATTTTTATTTTAAAGTATGCTTTGTTGGCTTGTTCCAGCACTTACCTATTTCAAGGTAAAACCCTTTGTAGGGATTAAAGCATCATTTCACTGTAACTAACTTGTTTGTTCATTCCTTTATGGTTTGACTCAGAATACAGTAAAATGTTTTTGGGTTTTGGAATTAGGCTTAATACTTGCATAAATTGTCAATGCTATTCTAAAATGCAAAGGCCTCTTTTTAAATGCTGTTTGTTACATGCAGGAGGAGAGGCAGGAATGTGCCAGGGCAGTCCTTGATGGCATAGAAGCTGGCTGGCTGAAACCCGTTGTGGGTTTGGAATATCCCCTGGAGAAAGTATCCAAGGCTCATGAAGACATTATTTGTAGCAGTGGTGCTCGAGGGAAGATGGTGCTCCTTCTGTAAAGAAGCACCTTTTTCCATTTATTTCATAGCTGCTCTAACTGCACCTTTGCTTACAGGGTTCACTGAATGTATGTTATAAACATACTTTTGATCAGGTTTGGCAGTAGCAGAAAATGCTCACTTATGTGAATTAATTAACAATTTGTTTCTTTTTGTAATGATGAGCGTTTAATTTACTGTAAAGTAATAAAGCCTTTTTGACTGATGTGTAAATAATAAATTTTCTCTGCTGGTGTGGCATGGTGCTGCAGGGGAAGGTGGGGTTTGTTATCATGCTGTGTGTGAAGGCAGAATGAGGCCACTGTAGGTAGTGCAGAATGAAACTGCTTACAGATACAATTAAATAACTCACTGTGGGCATTAATTAGAACTGTAAATTCTTTTAGCCACAAAATCTGTCTTAACTCAAATTTTGTCATACTATTTACTTGAAATAAAAGCTTTTACTGACATAGTAGTTCACTTTCCAGCTCAAAAGATGGGCAGAATCTCTCAAACATGAACGGTTTGGAGCAGAAGTGGTTCCACTTGGCTGTGCCTGCTTCAAGGTCTGAGGTGACAGTGTCCTCGCTCATCTACAGGGACTGTCATTCTGGAACTGCATGCTGGTATTTGCCTCTCTGGAACTGATGATAATGGTTCCTGGATGGTAAATGGCTGGTTATGAGGATTTCAGTTCTTCCTGTGATCTTTAGTAAAGTCTTCTGGGTCCCTGGCTGCATGGAGAGCTGGCCTGCATGGCTCTTGTGGCATGGAGAGTTCCTGTGCAATTCCTGAGCCGTATTCTCTGGAGTGGGCAGGGCACAGCCTCAGCACTGGTGCTTGTGTGCAGGTGTCAGTGTGGGGCAACTGTGCCAGCACAGGGTCATTTCATTGTGTCTTGTTCACACAAACCTTAAATCCATTGTACAACAGATGGTTTCGCCAGGGAGGAAGATGGAGTGTTTCTAGAGTGAATGATTTCAATCTAGTGTTTCAGTGAGAGCTGCTGGGGGGAGAAGGATGAGGTTGGCTCAGCTGTGGGAAGGCAGTGATGTCCCTGCCCTGTTGTCTGTCTGGGTGTAGTGGGATCCTTCCTTCCTCCCTCCCTCCAGGTAACTGGTTTCCTTGTTTGTTGCATGCTTTTTTTCCCCTCTCCTTTTTTTTTCTTTTCTTTCTTGTCCCACAGGAGTTGGGAGCTGTGTATCTATATGAAGGTTTAAGAGTGATTCACCTGGTGTAAGTGATGTGGGGAAGTAGTTTCTCAGCTGCTGTTTCTGTTCACTGGGGCAGAATGCAGCCTGAGCAGTGGTGGTGTGTTTGGAACCTGCTATTCCTTTTGACAATGCTGTTAGAGGAAGTAAAACACCTTTTAATACTGAAGTACTAAATAGAGGTTAAAAGTAAGGATTAAAGAAGGATATGATCATGGAGATGATGTGCATATAAAAGTATAGATTTTCCTCATACTCTGTGTTTAAATATTACATTATTTTTAATTCAGCCATTTAATTTAGTCAGGGGATATGGGAGGCTGATGGCTTGCAGTGTCTTCTTTCTTGATTGGTGCTGCTTCTGCATCGTGGCTGATGTGTAGAGGTGAAATTCAGAACAGGTCTCTGGTCTGTTCCTCATTGCTGCTGTACCCAAGGGCCATGTTTGTCATGGGGCTTGTCACCAGAAGGTGTCAGAGCAGTTCTGTGTTATCACATTGCAGCTGCTCTCTGCCAGGGGATCTGGCAGAATGGCACAGCAGGACTGAGACTGACTCCTGAAGGAATGTCATCCAACGTTTATCCTGTCCATTCATGTCCATTTCTGATGTATTGTACAAACGGGAGGGGTTCTTTTAATTTTTGAAAAAGGACTGTGAATAGAACTAATAATGTAGGACTGAGGCATGTCTGATCTGTGCAAGCCACCCATCTAGAGAATGTCAGCCTGGAGAGTGCTTGGTTTGGCTCTTTTTGGGACATGCTGCCCCTTGGCCATGCAGAAAAGGATGGGGATCTCAGACAATTTAATTGGGCAGAATAATTCAGTCAGGTTGTTGAGTTCTCCTGGTTTGATTGAATGGGATTTCGGAGGCAGTGGTTCCCAGTGGCAGCCTGCTTGGCACTGCCGTGGGGGGTTGGAAAGGTTGCAGAGGCTCTTGGCATCTCCTTGGCATCTGCTGGAGAGGCTTGGCTTAGGGTTCAAAGCAAGGAGTTGCACACAATGCCAGGGTCTGGAAACTGCTGTTCTGTATGTTTCTGAAAAAGAAGAGTGGAATTGTTCTGAAAAACAGCTGCTCTTAGTTAATCTCATTGTGCCCAAAATAAATGCTGCCTATGCTTTCTAGCCATTAAATTGCCATCACCTCTCCATTGTAATTGTTCCTGTGTCTGTTCCTGACTTCTTCCTGTACTGCAGGATAGTACAGTAAATTAATGAGACTTTAATTACAGGGTTGGAAAGATAAAATATCAAGAGAATATTGATGTTCTTAATAGTTGCTCTCTTTACAGAAGGCAGATCAATACTGAGTGTGGGTGGATGATGCCGCAGAAGGCCTGAGGGCAGTGAAGTCCTTTAACATTTTGGAGCAGGTGCATCATGGGGAAAGGTCGGCCCTCCTCTTCCACAGGGATGTGCACTTGGATCAGTTGCTCTGTGGCCCCTGGAAGCATCATCTGTGAGTTTGTCCTTCAACTGGGACTCTCAAAGAAGAAGGGAAAAACAGGAGCATGTAAGGGTTGTTCTAGCTCAGTTATTTCAGTAAATCAGGCGGCGATTGCCATGCACACTTTGGAGCTTCCTGTCGTCTATACTGAGAGATGGAAATCAAGATTGGTATCAGAAATGCATCCTGTCACCTTCTGCTGCATTTTTAAGTTCATGGGTCTGTGTTGCAGGAAAATACCTTTGTCATACCATTCTTTTCCAACACCCCCTTTTTTTTCTATTCCTTTCTCCATTTCTCCCCCTCTCCCCCTTGTCCCTTCCCCTGCCCTGGCATTGCCGCAGCCCGGGTGTGCCACAGCCCCAGTGCTGCCCGGGGCCAAGGCTGTCTCGTGTGCCCTGGGGACATGTCTGGAGTGCTGTGTCCATTCTGGGCTTCTCAGGGCAAGACAAGGAGCTACTGGAGAGGGTCAAGTGGAGGCCACAAAGATGATGGGAGTCTGGAGCATCTCTGAAGAGGGGAGACTGCGGGAACTGGGCCTGGGAAGGCTGAGAAGGGATTTCATCAATCCGTATAAAAATACCTCCCAGGCAGCTGCGAAGAGGACTGTGCCAGACTTTTCAGCGACAGGACGTGGAGGAGTAATGGCCATAAACCAAAACACAAGAAGTTCCACCTCAACAGGAGGAAGAGCTTTCCATGGAGGTGCCAGCGCACTGGAACAGATGCCCAGGCAGGGTGTGGAGTCTCCCTCTCTGTCGACCTTCCAAACCCACGTGGACACCGTTCCACCTGTTCCAGGTGACCCTGCCCGGGCAGGGGGGTCGGACTGCCTGATGTCCAGAGCTCACTTTCAATCCCAATAATTCTCGGATTCCGTGACGCGGCAGGGCAGCGGGGGCGGCGGGCGGAGCGCCGGATCCTTCGCTCCCTCCCTCCCTCCCTCCTCCCGCCGTCTCCTGGCGACGCTCGGGACGCGGCGGCAGCTCCGGGACCCGCGGGCGCCATGAGCGTCCCGCAGCCGCGGTGAGTGGCGCGGGAGGCGCGGGGGGCCGGGCGGTCCCGGTGCCAGGAGGGTCCCGGTGCTCGGGCGGTGCCGGTGCCAGGGCGGTCCTGATGCCCGGGCGGTCCCGGCAGTCCCTGTGCCCGGGCAGTGCCGGTGCCAGGGCGGTGTCGGTGCCCGGGCGGTCCTGATGCCCGAGCGGTGCCAGTGCCAGGAGGGTCCCCGTGCACGGGCAGTCACAATGCTCGGTCCGTTCCGGTGCCAGGGCGGTGCCGGTGCCCGAGCGGCCCCCGCCGCGGCCGCAGTCGCTCTCGGTCTCTCAGCTCTGCGGTGGTGGTGACCGGGCCGGGGCCTCGCTCGGCGCTCCCCGCGGCCCGCGCTGAGGGCTGTGCCTGCCTCGCACACCCGCACACTCCGCACGCCCCGCACCCCCCGCACACCCCGCGGCCCGCGCTGAAGGCTGTGCCTACCCCGCACACCCCGCACACCCCGCGGGCCCGCGGGTTAGGGTTAGGGTGTTCTTAAGACAAGGGTCACGTTTGTTTCTCTGGCATTACCGCCAGTGACAACACGTCACTGTCAGGTCAGTCATTTTGTATTTACAATGATTTAGAATTCTGTGATGCTGTGATCGATCATTGCCACTATTAACAGTATCTTTGTTCTCAGCTGGCAGCTCACCCAGAGCACTACGCTCACAGCGAGTGCTGCGTATCATGATAATATGTAAGACCACTGTTACTTGGTTAGAAGGGTAACAAGCCAAAGCCAAAGCCAAAGCCAAAGCCAAAGCCGGCATCCTGAGTGTTTTGCAAATCAAATCTTCACGGTTAATATTTGACAGTGCAATTAAACCAGTGATCACAAAATAAATGATCTGAAAGAGCACCCAGGTGTGTCATTGCTTGGCAATTTCAGAGGTGATGTTTTTGTGTTGTACTTAACTGTTGGAATCTGGCACTAAACTGCCCAGATAAGAACTTCTGTTCCCGTTCTGTTGATGCCACATGCAGAGCAGAGCCCAGGGGGAGCAGAGTGTGCTTTGCTGGAGTGTCCCTGCCGTTCCCAGGCCCTGTCCATGCTGGTGTCTGTGGCTACAGAGGGTTCTGGGGCTGGCCTGAGGGCTCCTCTGGGCAGCAGCCAAACCCCAGGGGGTGCTCTGGCATTCTTTCCAGTGCTTTAATGGGCTTTGGTTCAGGCCCAACACATTTCCTTATTACCTCCAAGGCCCCTTTCGAACTCTGAATTTGATTCAGCATTTTTGAGGATCAGGTTGTTTGTAATTTAAATAAGAAAATACCTGTACTGAGATGTCTGTGCAACAGAAGGTGCCACATCACTGTGCTCAGGTGGGAGCTGCATTTCAACTAGTTTGTGGTCCAGGAAATCTCAGATGCAAGAAAGTGTATGAAAAGGAGTTAGAAGGTTCTCCTCTGCCTCGACATGCAGTTACCAGGTGATACCATAAACTGGTAGTTAGCACAATTGTTGGAATCTGGTGGTTTCAAATGCAAACTCTGGATTAAAAAGGTAGCACAGAGCAGTTGCTAGAATACCAGTGCTGAATCAGCAGGCATAACCGGGTAAGCTACATCGCTTGTTTGTTTAAAGTTTAATTTATTGTTGGCAGCTACCTGTGAGGTTATTGTGAAACTCCATATAAAATTCTTGTAAATGCATGATCTCCTTTTTTAAAAGAAATAGTTCTTTCTTTCCTTGAGTATGTTTTTGTGTGTGGCAGCTCAGCCTGGCAATAGACATTTGACTGAATTATCCAACTGAAAGGGATATAATAGATGTACAGTGGCATTTCAATCTACAGCCAAAGAGAACAAAAGAGATCATTCTCGTGTTGTGTATCTAAAGCATATCCTGCCCACAGAGCCCAAAGGTCTGGCTGAATGTGTTATGCAAGATGTACCCGAGTGTGTAAATTGTACAAATGTGAGTGGATTTGGAGTATTACTGTTATAGTTTAAGCTGGCAAAATGCTAACTGCTTGGTACCCAGTCACAAGGTCTACTCTCAGAGAAGGAGAGTGAGGGAAAAAAACAGAAATGAGGCTTTGGACATGGTGAAGTTCTTATATTTATAGAGAGAAGTGGAAAGCCCAACACCAACTATGAAATAGCACATAGTCACAACAAACAACAACAGGCTCACCGAGGTCGCTCTAGCTAACAAACAGAATTCTAAACTAACTAAACTTCTTCCTCAAAGGAAACTTCCTAGCAAGAGGGAAAGAAAGGAATGAACAGGAATATGCTCACTTCTCTAGGTAAACAGCCACACAGACTGGCAGCAGGGCTTGATATCAGCAGTCAGGGAGTAGGAGCCCTCCTGCTCCGAAGCATGGACCGAAAAAGGACTGAAACTTTTCTCTCCCGGCTTGTTATACTCTTTTACGCTTCCTAATGATGTCAGATGATATGAAATACCTCTTTGGCTGCTTAAGTCAGATGATACTTGTCTCTTCTACTCTGCGTCACATCCTTTGAGGCCTGCTGAAAACTGAGGCTTAAATGGGACCTATACTGACTAGAGCAAAAACTACTACAATTACAAACTGCAGCCTGCTGTCAGTCACTTCATTATTTGTCCTGTTTTACAGGGAGGGAAGTAAGATACAGTTGTGCTAAGAACTGTTTAAAAACATATCTGCTGATTATGGATGCTTCAGTTTTTGTGTTCAACTCTCACATCTAAGGTTCAGTTTTTGGAAGCTCTGATTTTTGGTAGCTTGACGATTGGGGTGAAGGTGCCCAGAGCAGCTGTGGCTGCCCCATCCCTGGGAGTGTCCCAGGCCAGGCTGGACAGGGCTTGGAGCACCCTGGGACAGTGGGAGGTGTCCTTGCCAGCAGAGGGCCTGGGCAGAGTGGCTGGGGAGCTGGGTCTGTGCAGCTGGAATCCAGCTCAGACACTGAGTGGCACTGCCATGCCCAAGGTCAGGATGTGCCAGACACTGAGTGGAACTGCCATGCCCAAGGTCAGGATGTGCCAGACACTGAGTGGAACTGCCATGCCCAAGGTCAGGATGTATCAGCCCGGGGGCTGCTGTGGGGGCTGGTGGTGGTGGAGCCTGACAAGGCTGGGCTGTCAGTGGTTCCACACTAAGCTGCTCTGCCTTACATACAACTCACTTGTTTCTGATACAGATTTGTGGAGACCAAAAGATGTTGCTTTTACATAATGTAATGGACATTTATCTGACCAAATTGGGTGTGATTCACCACGGTAGCATTTTGTGCAGCACATTATTGGGTAGTTCTGTTGAACTTAAACTGTAATAATTTGTCAGTCAAGGGGATTATAAACACCTGTATTGATTTTGTTGCAGATTTCTTGCAACCTACAACAGCCTTACAGACAAACACCTGGTTGGATATTTCAGCAATGCCAGGATAAGACGACATCTTCAGAAATCAGGACTGGTGAGATGGAAAATTTTCCCTCAGTGCAACATTCAATCAGAATGTTTTTATTCTTTTGTTCTGTATTTATTTGTGCTCATTGGAGTTTCCCTCTGCCAAGTCTGTCAGTTTGCAAAAATACAGCATCATATTGATTCACTCAGAGTTTTTACACAGAAATGGAAACATCTTTGACTTGACTGGTTGTTGAAATAGCTTCAGTGTTATTTTTCAAAAATGTTTAATGGAAAACTGAAGGGTGTGCTAAAGATGAATGTGCTGAACATTTTAAAAAACACTGATGCACTTCTAGGTGAGACTGTTTCGCACAGGCAGGGGCAGGCCTTAGCAGCAGGAAGGTAAGTTGTTTGATTCCCTCCACCCCCTTGGGCAGTGGCCCATGAGGAGTAAGGCTGAGCCCTTGGCTGTTAGAACAGTGGCTGCTGCTCCCTCCGTTTGGCAGGGGGGGCCCGTGGGGTCACAGAGAGACAGACAGACCTGTGCTGGAAGGTGAGTTCCAGCACCATGGCAGGGGCAGAGGTAGTAGCTAAGCAGGAGGAGAAAGTGGTCTTCCTGGGAAATGACACTGGTTTAAAACATGCTTTATTCCATCTTCTCCTTTTCAGTAACATTATATTTGTGTACGACAGATCTCAAGGAGTGGAAGAATAATACCTGAGAAAGAATATCGTCTCAATGCCATGAGGAAGGACCACCAGAGATACGTCCAGGAGTGCCTGGCTCGTGCCATATTTCATAAAGTCCTTGACATGGAGGTTTGCCCTTACTGTGGGTGTGTGGGCCTTCTCAGGTGCTTCCTTGCTGACAGCCAGCTTGTACAGGACTGTTTTCCATATGTGCTCTCGTGCTCCCCTGGAAGACTCTCATTCTGCTGAGAAGAAGGAGAGTCTCTGTGTTTGACATTCCCTGCAGAATTCCCTGCACAAGCTGCTCACTGTCAAACCCTGCTGTCACGAGAGCAGGCTCCCCCACTGCTCTTCAGCAGCCCTCACACTATGGGATGATATTTACAGGGCTATTTTGCTTAAAAAAATCCTAAGAAAACAAAAGTGTTTGAACATGTTTATATTTATCATCTGAGTACAAAATTTGGGCACATTTCTGGGGCGTATCAGGGGTGGAGTTGGTCCCTACAACTTTACCAACTTTACCAGGGCACAGTTGTTCCCTTGGCTGTGTGATTATGCACAGGTGAAATGCAAATGGCTTCACTCCATAGTAGTTTAATTACAGGGCTCAATGGGCCAGCCCAGGGAGAAGGCATGGGACAAGCAGGACAGAAACAAGTGTTCTTACATTTGCTGACATTTCATAATGGCCATTAATGGGATTTCTCTTCCTTTTACATTGGTAGCGTCATCATCAGCTGGAAATAAAACAGACACTTGAATATTGCGCAAAGAAGGAGAAGGTGCAGAAGATCAAGGTAAGGCTTGAGCATTGCTGGGTGCTGATGGCACCTGGCAGCTGTGCCCAGGGTTGAGTAACAGCCACCAGCCTGGCCAGAGATTCATTGAGCCAAATGCTCTGTCTCTGATGTTTATGAAAAAGTACAAGAAACAGTCAAGTAAAGGGTGATCCTGCCCCAGGTTACATCTCCTTCTTCCTCTGTCTAAAAGTGCAGAAACTTCCATTCATGCACCTACTTCCTTCTGAATCTAGTTACTCTTCTGGTTCTGCAGTGTTCTGCATGGGGAGATTTAATGCGTTGTATGAGATGGTACTTCCTTGCTTTTCTGCACAGTAATTAATATGTCTACTGTCTGATATCTCTATTGGATACTCCATTGTTCTTGGTAGGAAAAAGTTAATAACTGTTCTCTTTTTCCAAAGCATCTGTAGTTCTACATAACTTCTTCATATTCCTTCTCAGTTTTCCAGGCTGAAGACCCTCAGTCTGAATCTTTCTGAGCTGAGCTTCTCATTACTGTTGCTATTTTTTTGCTGTTTCTAGTTCAACTGTTTCTGTTTTGAAATGGGCAACCAAAGCAGGATGAATAATTCAAGATACATTCTCCTCATAGTAATTCTAGACCCTCTGTGCTTTTGACTGCTGCTGAGCACTGAGCTCGGGTGTTCAGGCATTTGCCTCCCCACAGGATTTGGGCAGAACTGGCATGTGAGTAATGAAAAGAGGTTTCAGGAGCCTTCACTTTGCTGTTATGTAGGTCGAGCTTGATTCTGTAGCTAGAGTCATGGAAATCCCACAGAAGTCAATGTTCTCCCCATGAAGCCACTTGGATTCACATGGGAGAAGTTGTTCTCTTTTTGGTAGAAACTTGATCTGCCTTTTTTTTCTGTAGTAGGAGCCAGAATGCTTTGAAAAGAGTGCCTTGAGAAGCTGGCTGCTTCTTAGAGCAGCTGGGAAACAGTGTCAGGTCTGTTAAATTGTAAATAATACATCTAATAAGGAGCTCCTCAGGTAGAGAAAGGAGGAGACTTTTCTAAAAGACACTGGTTACTATGGGAGTTGCAGAGGTGTTGTTGTGGTAGAAGGTCACTCTGTGGAAGAAGCAATTCCAGCACCCTGTTGAGGAATCCTGCACTTGGATAATTTTGGAACGTAACCTAGAACTGCTTCCTTCAGTGAGACACCCGCAGGTACCTGATCTGTGTGTGCTGGGCTGGGCTGCAGAGGCCTGGCTGGAGCCGGTGGTGTCATTTCAGTCTCGCCTTGCATGTGCAGTGAATTTGCCTGGGTTGCTTGTCTGGAAGAAAAGGAGGAAGGCTGATGGCTGAGCGAGGGAGGCTGAGCCACAGAGCTGTCTGTTTCCAGTGGGGCAGTTACCCCAGTGAGGTGTTGATGAGGAGGGAAGGTGGAGATGGGACACAGTCAGAGCAGGGAAGAGGCAGGTGCACTCAAATTTAAAAAGAAAGAGACCTTCAAACAAACCATGAATCAGGAGATACACAGAAATAAGCAGATTAATTGAATCTGGGGGATCAGCAGCTGGAGGCAGCTTCAGGAAAATCAATCAGAGCTGGGGACAAGTATTTTCACTTGTCTTTGCACATTCTCCCATGATTTCCTTTCCTTCCTTAACAAGGTGTTCCATAAGGTGGGCTAATCATCACTCCTGTCCAGTGAAAGAGAGAAGTAATGAGGCTCAGATGTCACTGTTAGAATATTTAGTGCCCCAGAGACATAAATTTGTGTACTTTCAGGTGGAACAATTCAGAAGATCAGTGGAAGATGCCATCCCCATGCATTCTCCACATCCACCACTCGGTCCGAGGAACCGTCCTGTGCTCCATCCTTTAGTGGCTGGAGAAAGAGCAGGTCGCTCACACTGGGTGAGTTTCACCAGCTTCTCCATGGGCTATCACAGAAGTGTGGACAGCTGGAAGTGTGCACATGGACTGTGACATCTGTGCTTATACAGAGCACTGACTGTCCAGATTAGGGCCTCATTCATCCTTATCACTTGAGGCTGATTTCCTATTTGCAGGGTTGTGTCATTAAAAAGGAATCTCCAGACGCCAGTGTTGCAGTAATGGCACATCAGAACTTAGAAAAAAACTCAAACAAAACTTTTGCTCTCTGATAAATCTGCTTCAATCTTTCCTTTTTAGCTGCCTCATGAGATAAGTCTGTATCAGTGCATTGAGCATCATCAGTGAATGCCAGAGCTGTAGAAAGGGTTACAAATGTTGTTAAGTCCTGAAAGCAGTGGAGGTCTTTCAGAAAACAGAGTTGAAGGGATGAAGTCAGACTGGAGCTCATTTCAGAGGGCTGTGCTCTGGAGCTCTGGCTTTCGCTCTGTTAACAGCGAAGAGGGAATGTTAATATACTCTGAAAAATATGATGGTACTAAAGCCTAAGGTCAAAGGTCAGTTATATAGTTCAGTTTTAACTGGTTCTCTGTATCAATAACGATAATTGGTGCAGATTGAAGAGAAACTTTCAAGTCCTGAATGACCCTCTCCCCATACAGAGGGTACCTGGACTTGAAGTTGATTATGGTGGTCGACATCCTGCTCATCAACATCGACCCAAGGAGCCTGCACCCTCTAAGGTGGTGAGTTACCTCAGTTAAACTGTGCTGTGAGGCTGTAACATTTTAACTTGGTATTCTGAAGGATATACAAGGACCAGATGAAATAAAAAGGTCAGGAAAAAGCTGAGTATTGAACAAAAATAGGCATTTTTTTGCACACTCTCTCAGTGTCATGTGCTGAAGTCCACGGCACACTGCTACAGTTCCTGTGACTTCATCATGTTTGCTTCAAGGCTCCATGGTGAAGAACAGTAGCAAGCCCTGTATTTCTGGCCAAGAGCTGTTTTGGATGCTGCAGTTCTGGATGGTTAGTTAGAGGTGCCTAAAGGGGTCTGGCTCTTTGGAGGCAGCCTAGAAAATGTCATGGCCTGGATGTACCTGGGATCAGTCATTGCTTCCAGATATCTTCATCAGTGCTATTTTTTTTCCTTTATGGTGCTGCTCTGCATTGGAAGCTATACTGAGATTTTGTTGCTGTTTTTTCCCTTCTGTAGGGTTCCTGGCGCCCAAATACAGCTCCGGGGAATGTGCAGCAGCCGCTTCACCTCCAGCCCCTTCGTGGCCAGGCTGCAGCAGGGGCTGTGCCCAAGGCTGCCCGACAGAAGAGCCACACCCTGGAGTGGGATCAGCAGTTTGCCCATGGGGTGAGGCTGCATTTCATTCTGACAGTAATGGCATTTTACTGGCAGTTTTATAATACTGCTTTAATACTGTAGTTCCAGAACTGTGTACTGCAGGGAACATGCCTTTGCAGTGGCATCAGCTTGTATTTGAACTCTCCTTTTTCACTCTCTCTTAATTTTCAAGACATTGTCTTACTGGTCTAATACCCAGTTCTTGATCACAGTGAAGAAAAATACAGTGACTTATCTGTTACAGTACAAAATCTTTCTGCATACAAAATTTTCTCTCTCTATGTAAATTTTCTGTTCTGCAAAGAGGGAGGCAAACACCTGGTTAAGATGAGTAACGCTGAATATTTTCACTTACAAGTCTTATAAGTTTTCATCTTCATCTGCATCTGAAAGTAGCAAAAAACTCCTTTCTTTAACTATTCGTCCTACTAAGTCACACCAGTGGGTTCAGAGAATGAGAGTCAAACATGATCTTGATGTGTTCACTGTTACTTTCAAGTGATATTTTGACTTCTGTTCTAGAAAAACATAATGTGATTGGCTTTGTGATACAAGTTCCATGGGGTGGGAAGATTTTGGAGTGGGACTGTTACCTGCTATCACTGGCTGGCAGTCACTGTATGAGTAGGTCCCTTCTGCTCTGCAGTTGCTTTATGTTGGGATGATCACAATTCTTTCTCCTAGAATTTGCGAGTGCTATTTATGTCTACTCAAATTATGGGTGATTTAATGGTTTCTTTAACACTCACACCTGACAGAACAGCTAAATCAGGTGACGCAAGAGCATGAAGCATTTATAGAACTTGTATTCTGCCCATGTCTTGCTCTTCAAGACTTCTGTTTGCATTTCATTCTGAAGGAGGACTAAACCTCCACTGAGATGGGGAAGCAGCATTTTGAACCCCATTTTGTAAAATAGATGCCAAGTGGTGTTCCTATGGGACTGTGTTAGGTTGAGCTGGCAAAATGCCAACTGCCCAACAGAGAGGGTCAGAACCTCCCCCCAAGGGAAAAGGAGGGGGGGAAAAACCCTGACCTCCCCCCTCCCTCAAACCCTGAAATGGTAAGCTTCTTATTTTTATACAGAAGAAAGACAAAAACAGAATATGATATAATACATATATATACAAATGTGAAAACCCCCAACAACTTTACTCAAATAATACAGATTCCAACCACCCAGACCCCCCAAAACACCCAACAGACTCCCCCAAAGGACAGCTGGTAAAAGGGGAGAAAACCCGACAAAAATAAATGTTTACTTCCTGAACCAAAGAGCTGTGAAGCGATGGCAAGGCCTAACACTTCCAGCACAGTGATAGAAGGTCTGCTCAGCACCCACCCATGAAGGAGACTGGCTAAATCCCTCCTACATGTGTTTTTATACTTGCTGTGACATCAGAATATGGTATGGAACACCACTGGTCAGTAGAAGTCAGCTGTCAGCTGATAATTGGAAGCCTACTCTAAAATCAAAGCCTAAGTTTAGGCCTAGCTAAGCCCATAGCAGGGACAGCTCTGGTGCTCTGGGATGTGTTTCCAGCTGTGAGAGCAGCTGCTGCAGGGCTGTGCAGGGTTCTGTCTGAGATCAGAGCTCTGCAGGGCTGCAGGCAGAGCCTGGTTTGCAGTCTTGTCTCTATCTCTGAGGGGCACATTTTCAATCAATCTGCATGTTGTCTTGCAACTTAAAAGAAAGGGGTTTAGCACAAAAATGTTTTCATTAACATATTGCAGGCCCCAAGTTAAGGAGCTGTTCCAGAAGGAAATGTGCTACTAAATGTACCAAGCAGTCAGACCAGGCCAGTTCCATATGCTCAGGAGCTGGTTCTGCAAAACCTGCCATCTGGTTAAAATGTTTTTGCAGGGGGAGAGGAGTGAGTTAAGGCTTCTGAATTCAGTGGAGTATGTGACTGGTGTATCCCCATACCAGCTGCCCGTGGTCAGCCCTCGTGTGGTGCCAGTGCCACCGCCCCGCCTGCAGAGAGGGGACAGGGCTGTCCCCGCAGGGAGGAGTGGGGGGCACACAGGGAGGCGGCTTCGTCCCACCACGGCATCGAATGACACAAGGCAACACATGACAAAGGTAAGTTATCTCTGCCTGTGTTCAGGTGTATTACCTTCCTCACTGGTGTGTTTACCTAATGCTGAAAAGTATGTACCTGGTTTGCATAAAGAAAATGTACAACTATTAAAATATATAACTGCTGTGCATACCTCTGTAAACTAAAACATCTGGTGTTTTTCACCAACTGGGGAGAAAAAAGATGCTGAACAAAAATGCATAGGACCTTCCACTTCAGTCAGTCCTATCATGCCTCTGACCATAGCTGGCACCAGAGCTCCAGGGATTTGTGAAATGCCTCAAGTGTATGAACACTGCATCAGTTACACTCTGTCTCCAGCCAGTTTTGACTCCTGTAAATAGAACTGTAGGAATCCCAGATTGGGAGGGATCATATGGCTTATTAAACATGGTCCCTGCAATTCGGGGCTATTCAATGAAATAGGTTTTCAGTTTGAAATATTTCCCTGCCCCTCTGCATGTTACAAATACTTCCCAAGGTAATTAGCTCAGTGCCTGATCCAAAAGCCTGGAAGCTTCAAGTGTGTGCTGCATGGGTGTGTGCTTTTTGTTCCTCCCTGTTGGAGCTGGAAGCTGAAGGCATTTCTGTGTGTTTCCTGTTGCAGAATTCTGGAGGGTTCCCCAAGTCCTCGTTATGCAGTAACACTGTTGTCACCATGGTCTACCTAGGAAAGAATGTGCATTTGTCTCATGATAATGGTGATTACAGGGATGAAATCAAAGTCTATCAGCAGCACTGTGGAGGGGAAAACCTTTGTGTCTACAAAGGCAAGCTGCTGGAAGGAGGTAAGGATGGAGTCAAAGAGTTCATATTGATTCTGGCAACATATTTTTTTTGCTAAAACTTTGCTGTGACAACAAAATTATTTCAGCTGAACTCAGTCAAGATAACCTGCATCCAAGGATTTTTATACTGTCTGCCTCCACACTAAATCTGGATCTACTGTTCCATGATTGCAAATGATGGTAGAAGGAGTTTAGGGAACTGATTTAACAAAATACTTTAGCTTAGATTAATTTTCTACAGAGATGTATGGTTAATAGAGTAGCTGTAGCAGTAAACTTTCCTTAAATAGGATTTATCTGAGTTACTACAGTACATTAACACATGTTACTTATTATTCCAGAGTAAAAAGTACATAGTGGGAGCCCACTTCTTATCACTTTTATGTGAGAGCAATTTCCTCACACCAGTAAAGGGTGAATTGTTTTCTGGGAAATCAGGTAAATGAACTGGCTGGGAGGCTCTTGTCTCTCTTCTGCTGTAGCAGTGAGTGGCCAGACTGACCGGGTGTTCCCTTGTCCTAGCTGTGCCCAGCTGGGGTCCTGGGGCTGGCAGGGGCCAGGACTGTGTGTGTAGGGGGCAATGACCCCAGAGCCTGGCCACAGAAGGCTGGATGATGTGCTGGATGATGCAGGTGAGATACAGCAATCGCCCCAGGCTGACAGGGAAGTGTAATGTTTTCCTTTGAACCCTTTCTTTCTGTTATGGCAGAGACCTTCCAGTTCACCTCCAAGAGGCACCACGGTTTCCCGTTCAGCCTCACTTTTTTTCTCAACGGGATGCAAGTCGAGAGGCTCAGCTGCTGCTGTGAGTACAAACATCAGAGGCGTTCCAGGCTCCCAGGCAGACACAGATACTTCAGGTTTCTCAGTGTGGAGGGAGCATCTCCTTGCTACAGGTGTGGCTACAGTATGGCTACTTTGCTCACAGGGACTTGGTTTTCAGAGTTTCTCACTTGTTCCTCTTTCTGGCTCCCCACAGCTCTGTGGAACCTGCTCTGTTTCTCAGCCCCCTTGTACTGTGCCAGCATTGAGGTTACCTGTCAGGGTGTCACCTCCAAGGGTGCCACCACAGCTGGTTTCCTGTGCCTCCCTGTGTTGTGTGCATGGCATGGACAGTGTTGGTGCTGGCTGTGTTGGGCTGTTGGAGGTGGCTGAGCATGGGGCAGTGGCTGTGGGGTGGGGTTCATGTGCCACCCACATGTCTCTGGGCCAAGTGGCAGCGAAACAAATATCAAGCTGTGATTTTCCAAGGCTTTTTTGTGTATAATTTATTTTCAAACAGCTCTGCCTCTGAGATAGGATTCTGCTGTGACATTCCTGGCTGCAGAGTGAGGCAGCACTGGATGTTGGCCATGGTTCAGAAGCCAAATCTGTGCAGAAGGGTCTTGAGTTAGGGTGAAAGTCAGTGCTGTGACCAACAGCTTGGTTCTGCCAAGAAGCTTTAATTGTCGTAAACCCTTTCTTTTCTGTGATTGTTAATTCAGGACAGACAAGTAAACTTCTGGACATGTGGATAATTAAAAAACTTTTGTGTTCTTTTAATAAATAATTTTTAAAAGAGCACCAAGCAGTTGGAACAAGAGACTCTCCACAGAGCTGTACAAAGTTCCTTCAGATAAGAACCGAATTCTAAGAAAAAAATGTTACATTATTGTACCATTTTTTTATCCCAGTCTAACAATGGATGTGATTTATGTAAATGTATTATCTAGCATGTTCAAAGAGCTGAAAAGCATCTGAATTCAGAATGGATATGGTGGCTATAGAGTTTGGGAAATGCCCAAATTTCAGCTTTGTGTGATTTCTAGAGAGAATTTAAGTGAATTTTCTGAATTTAATATAGTCTTCAAAAGTTGATTAATTCCTTCCTGAATCACCTTCCTATTCTGTCCCACTTTCCCTCTTATTCTTAGTAATATCTCTATTTTCCTATCCCTTGTCAGTCCAGCTGACCTTATCTGGTGCCTTAAACCCCATCTCTGTTGAGCTGATTTTCTCCATAAACGGCAACTACTTTCACATCCCTTCAGGTCAAGTGCAATTCTGTTTGTTTCATGCACTGACACATATTGAATACTTACTCTGGTTCCCAACAAAAGTCCCTGTTGATTTTCCTGAGTGGGTGAGGGCTTTGGCTCACCATGATTTGCTGTACCGTGCTCAGAGCCTTGCTCTGAGAGTTTTCTGCTGTCCAAGATCCAGCATTTCTGTACTGCAGAAGTGCTTCAATATCTCAAAGGTCCGTGAAGAAAACACAAGGAACGAAGCATTAAGAGGTAGGACTTTGCAGAAATGATCATGTTTATTTTTTATGCCCACAAATTGAAAAGATTTCTGGCCTGAATGACTGTGGGATATTTTACAGTAGGTTGGAGATAGCTGGAATGTGAGGGGAATTGCAATCAAGCCTTAAGGGGGGAGAAGAAATTTTAAGACATAGTTGTCGGAGAAGAAAAGATGTTTTTCTAGAGAGTTTAGGATTAGCTAAAGTGAAAGTTCCAGTTTCAGTTTTACC
The DNA here is from genome assembly GCA_013396695.1 of Sakesphorus luctuosus. Taxonomy (NCBI): domain Eukaryota; kingdom Metazoa; phylum Chordata; class Aves; order Passeriformes; family Thamnophilidae; genus Sakesphorus; species Sakesphorus luctuosus. Next base: position 182,021 of record VWZD01009101.1, on the reverse strand, counting down.
CTCTGCTTGCAGATTTGATCCCACATACTACTCACAGCACTGTGTCCTGGCCCTTGTGGGGGGTGTAGGATAGTGTAAATGGCTCTTGGTGCCAGTTAATGTTCCATCAGGTTTAGGAACTCTGGTCTCTTGTCTGGGCCTCCTGACCGCATGGCACTCTGTTTTATACAAGAGGACCAGTCTCAACAACTCATTCAAAATGCTTTGTTTTCCAGCAGTTTGTTTTAGATAGGAAAACAGAACAGAAACTGAAAATTTTTGACTTTCAATCTCCCTCTTCCCCCCCAGTTATTAGACCCAGCAGACAAATTCAGAACCCCCCTGCCTTATCCACAAACCCTGGGTTACCACTTTGCTGGGTGTTCCAGCAGGATGTGGATCCAACACGTCTGGCTTGGAGCTTGTCTGCCTTTCTCAGAGGTTCTGTCTTCGCAGCCAGTGCTTGGTGCAGATTCAAATGCAGTATCACTTATAATAATAATGGGTTTAATTTGCTTGTATGTCAGTTGTCACCTATAAGTGCAGACAGAGTTAACTGCCCTTCAAGGAAGAACTACATCTGTGTTAGGGGAGCTCTCTGGCATTTCAAGGTGCTTCTCCATGTCAGTTGTTGTCATAGTACAGAGGCAGATGGATACTTGGTTTCACTGCTGATAATGAGCTGAACTCACTGTGTCTGATGCTCTCCATTGTTCACAGGAAATAAAATGTGATATTTCCCGATCTGTGTTATTTTATAGATGCATTATTGCAATGGGCCTGGATAAAAAGCTACCCCCTCCCAAGAGGAAGATGGAGTACCATGTGGACAAGCATGTGGGTTCCTGGGAATATGCCATGCACAGTGAGCCAAGGAACAGCAGTGTTGAGCAGAAATCAGTGAAAAATTCAGTGTTAGTCGTTGTACCGGGTCATGAAGCAAGTGTGGAAACCCTTGAAGAAAAACTGGAGACTGGAGAGGAGTACAGAGAAGAAGAAATGACAAACCAATCTGGTCATGAGAGTGAAGATAGTCAGGAAGATATCAATAAAAATGGTACAGTATTCCCAAACATGAGCAGGGGATGAGAAATGGGAGGATGATTCTGGAGAAGGAATGGGATTGTAGGCCTCTGTCTTTGCCTGGGGCTTGAGAAATGTGGTGGGTCTGGGCAATAGAATTAGTGGGGCTCCTTTTGGCCATGCAACAGGATGAGATGGTTTGCAAGAGCCAAGAAAGTGAGTAAGGAGGGACAGTGAGGCCCTGGCACAGGGTGCCCACAGAAGCTGTGGCTGCCCCATCCCTGGCAGTGTCCAAGGCCAGGCTGCAGGGGGCTTGGGGCAACCTCATCAAGTGAAAGATGTTCTCTTCAGTGTAAGAGGTATCAAGCCTTTGCCTTCACTCACTCCTTATCATAGTCTTCCTCAGAGGCAGTCACATTAGAAAGGGATTTTAATTCCTGCTTACTATTTCTGCTTTTGCTTTCACTGTTCTGCAGTGTGACTGCTCAGCTGCCAGATGTGTGTTTGGGATTATTCAGGCCTTTTTCCTTCTGCTCTCCTGACAGTTACCTAAGGAGGCTTCACTGCCAACACTACAATTGGAATATCAATTGATTTTTAATACAGAAAATAAATCTCCTTATTCCCTTAGTTGACATTGTCTGGGTAATTGTTTATTTGCCTAATTGGTTCTGCATCAGGAACTCTTCATTTCTGCCGTTGGCATTCTGTCACTTCAGTATGTTAAAAGCCCTGATGGAAAGAAAGGAGGTGAGGCCTGATGGCCACGAGGGACAGCTGTGTGGCAGCAGTGACTGTCCCCTGCACGGGGCAGGTGTGTTCCCTCGCTGCTGTGGGCACAGGGAGACCCTGATAGCAGTGGAATGACTGGAGTTTGGGTGGAATCACTGCCATCTCTTGTGCTGGTGCCTGGGGTGTGCATAGAGCAGCCTTGGCAGGGAAGGGCACTGTTCTTCAATGCATCCTTATCTACAGATCCGGGCAAAGTTATTTATCAGATGTCACAGCTTGTCAGGCGAGTTCCTGGCTGAAATCCAGACATGTGGATGTAACAGTGGTAATTCTGTGGAAGCTTCATTTATTCTGGGATTTCCCCTGGGCCTGAAGGAGCACTTTGGAGCAGTATTACAACAGAGTGCCCCTGCAGCACCCTTTGGCTGGGCTTAATTAAATTCATTGAGTTTGTAAGACACTTCTTTGCTCTTTAGCCATGTCAATCCATCCTCTGGCTTTCTTGGTTGCTTGGAATTTTTTTCATCAAAACCAGTTTTTCTCCTGTAGTAAGAGGCTGTTGCATTTATTTTCTAAGTTTGCCCAGCTCTTAATTTTTTTAGTCCTTTCCATGGCTAATGATTTTGTTTGGGTTTGTTTTAATGTATTAATCATACTTGGTGTATCAATCACTAGTTTTTCTGCACTGTTGCTACTCTGTGAAGACCATGATGCTTTTTTATGATAATGTGCTGTTACAATTTCTATCTATGGTCTTAGATTCTCTCATGGCTTTAAAAAGACTGAGCAAATATAATGGCAAAAGGAGATTAATGAAGTTAACCTCTGTCTGCTTAAAAAGAACTTTTTTTAGTTGTGATTTCTGTTTCCTGTCTCATCGTACAATTCTTCTGTTTTAGAGTATGATGAAGATTTTGAAGCAGATGAAGAAGTTAATGAAGAGGGACAGACTGCTGATCAAACAAATGGAATGTCAGAGTCATCCTTGGATGATAAAAAACATAATTTAGACTATGGAAAGGAGAGTGGAAAAAAGGCACTGCATGTATCTGGCAGTGAGAAAGATGAAAGTGATGGATATTCTGACAGGGACTCTGAGAATAATCAGCAAGGTTAGTTTGGTTCATAATGAGGCTTAGAGAAGCTGACCTGATGCATGTTTTACAGTGTGTGTGTCCATTGTGAATGATGGGTCTGCATAGGGAAACCCCTGCCATTCCTACTGACAAGATAAAAGACAGCTGGTTTTTGTTATTGGTTCTGCACCTGCCACTGAACCCTGACAGTGGGAGGGTGGGCTTTTGCTGAGCTCTTTAGGTGCTGCAGTGCAGATGGAGCCAGGCAGCAGGTTGGCAGGGGAGCCCCCATGTCAGCAGGACTCACACCTAAGAAGCTGTGACCCCTTTCACCTTCTGAGGGGTGCCAGGAAACCTGACAGACCATCCTGGGTTTTAGGAGTGCTGTCTTTAATGGCCTTGAGTATGACCCTAATGTATCTGGCTGTGCCAGAGGTTCAGAAACCATTAGATTGATTTCTGAGGGCAGAGGTCTAGAGAGGAACTCCCTTGGATTTTCCCCGTGGTAAAGGAGTGGTATCCTGAGGGGTAATCTTTAAATTGTGGCTGTAAGGTTTCTTGGAACAACAGTCTGACCAGAATTGTTTATATATGGTTTTGGAGATCTTTCTAATATTCAGTGAGTTAACAGGAGTGCACTGAAGGACTGTTGCTATGGTTGAAGTCTTTTATCAAACAGAGCTCAGGATGCTGTGCTAAAGCCTTTCTGAGTCATACTTAGATGTGCTTTTGGAGGTGTATTTCTGTGTGATTGATGATCTGGTTAATTTCCACTATCAGAAATTCACCCCCAAAATATTAAATGGATTTAATCATTGATACATCTAGGCAATGTTCTTCTAGTCACACTTACTAGAATTTTGTCATGATACCCTCAGATGGTGCAATTCAGAGACTGCTGTTGGATGAAATTCTGTGCTTTGTGAGTGTCCAGTGAATGCAGATGTTTAGTGACAGATACTGAACCAAAGTGCTGTTTGCTGTTTCCAGAGAGGAGACCTGCGGACTCTTTCTCATCCTTCAGCACTCAGTGCAGCACTGAGGGTGACTCTCATTCTGAAATGATGACAGACAATGGTAAAGAGGAGTGTGATATCAAGAGGGCATCTGATAACACAGCACATGCACAGTATGGAAATCAGAATGGGGAGCGTAAACTGCTCAGGATGGAGGAAAATCGGGAGACTTCTGCACTAGAAAAGAAAGGAATAGATGAAGCAAGAAAGGCAAAGCCAGAAGATCTAACAGCAAGAGAAGATACTCGACTTTTTAATGGAAATATAATGGCAATGCAACATCAAAGTCCTGAAGTTAATGGGGAACTCAAACAGGCTGGGTCAGGAGAAAGTAACATGAATGATGAGGAGGAACATCTTCCAGTGCCTTGGGAAAGCAGGATATTGAATGTGGAGGATGGCAACAAAGAGTGTCCTCAGAGTGAGGAAGAGGGTGGTGAGTACAGCCCTTTGCATAACTCTGAGTGCCTGATGTGTGTCACCCTGTGCTCAGTCGTGGTGCAGCACAGGATGTTGCTGGACTGTTTGCAGGCTGCTGAAACACTCTGTGCTGCTGTGAGCCCAGTAACCACTCAGAACTTACCCTTGGCTTGGTGTTTTTCTGCCACTGTTTCCAGTGTAAGGCTTTGTCCAAACATAAATTTTTAAACTATTTTAAACCAAGCTGGGATGGCTGGATAGCTTCTAATCCCCTTTTGCTCTTTAATGGTTTCTCTTTCTTGCTTCCTGTTTTCTTTGTGATAGTTTTTGAAGATTGCAAACCAGTCCAGCAGGAAATGGCAAAGGTAACTGGAAAGTATCATCCTGTGAATTCTGACCCTGAACTTGGTGATTGCCATGCCAGTGAGGAAACAGAGAACACAGCAAGCACAGAGCATGATGCCAGTCGAGGTGAGGCTGACTGATAGTCAGGGACAAGGATTAGATCTTACTCATCTGAAGTCTTTTTACAGAAGTGTTTGCCCTTTCCCTTTCCTTTGGCTATTAAACCCTCCTTGTGCTTTTTTCTTTCCTGACTTGTATAAAATTCAGTGATGACCTGTTGATTTCTGTAGTCACATATAATTAATGCTTTTTTGGCATTTAAATGGTTCTAGTCAAAGAACCCAGGCCATGAAAAACTGGTTGTGATTCAGGAAAATAGCCATGGAAAGCATAAACATACTGAGGTTCCCTGTGCTTTCAGGTAGAGTGGGGCCTCTTCAGGAAACATTTTGGTTCCCAGGGGCAGAAATCAAACTTGTTATTCCCCAGTGTAATTAAAGAATCCACAGGAAGCAATTACTCATTTACTATGAACAGCTGAGTGTTCTTCCTCCTGTGTGTGCATATTCTACAAGAGCAATTTACCACCTATTTCTGACTTCCTGAGTGTCACTGTCAAGCTTACAGGTGTTTCATACCCACACCTGAGCTCTCGGTGGGTAGGAAGGGAGGGAGGCAGAGCAGGCAGGGTGGGCAGGACTGGCAAAGGGGAAAGCTGGCCTTGCATCAACTTTTTTCTTAAATTTGTTATGCCAGTTGCCAGGACAGCAGCACTAGAGATGCAGTCAGAACCCAGGGGTGTGATGAGAAGAAGCAAAACAAGTTTTCTACTGGCCCCCATGCTGATGTCCCTCATTGCTGGGCAGAGATAGCATCTTTGACACTTACCCTGTAAAACATGTAACACTGACACTGTGCTGAGTAAAGCCAATGTCTGATTATTCCCTAATAGCCCCAGATGGAAGTTTCTCGGCAGAAGGGAGGAGAAGCCTTGATGTGCAGGAGGCAGCAGGAAAGGAAGTGCGAGAAGGGCAGATGGTCCGGCAGAGCCAAGCCTCGGAGCAGGACAGCGCTGCCGCGGGAGGAGGTGCGGGCAGCGAAGAGCCCGCAGAAGCGGCACGGGCGAGAGATTTGCTGTTGCAGGCAGGCACGGGGGCTGAACTGGAGGAATCCACACCGGAGGAAGGCACGGTGGCAGAGGAACATCTGAAAGGAGAGGGGACACGGGACAGAGTGGAATCTAGCACAGAGGTGTCACCTGGGGAACGGGAGGGGCTGGTGGAGGAGACAGAGAACAAGGTAGCCCTGGCAGAGCCGGCACCGGGGGGAGAGGGGCCAGCTGGGGCACTGCCGGGCCCAGAGGCAGACACGGCTGTGTCCGAGGGGCAGGAGGGGGCCGTGAGGGGCACAGAGGGGGAGGAGGTTGCGGAGAAAGGCCCCGAGGGAGCGGCAGGGCTGCCGGCAGTGGACGAGGTGGGTGAGGCAGTGTCGGAGACAGGCGAGTCCCTGCGGGAGGGAGGGTCTGCAGGGAAGGGCGCTGGGGTGGATGCTGTGGCAGAGGGAGAGGAGGCTGCGGAGGATGCCGACCTGGCAGGAGAAGGGATTGTCGGGGTTGTTGGCCCTGACGGAGAAGAGGCTGTAAAGGAAGACAGTTCTGAAGGGGAGGAGGCTGTGGGGAAGGCCAGGGCTCTCCTGGAAGCATTAGGGGATATAGAAACGGGAGAAGCAGTGCCTGGAGTAGAAGGGTTTGTAAAGCCAAATGAGTTTTCCCAGCTGAAGGAGTCAGGGGAAGAGCAGATCGAGATTGGGAAAGCTGCTGCAGGAACAGCAGCGTCTGAACGTGGCCAGGTATGGACCGTGGGAGGGAACGCTCTACGGGGAGCGGAGGACATGGTGGAAGTGCCAGGGGAGCCTGGCAAGGGTCCTGTGCGGGAAGGAGTGACCGGGTTAGGGGCACTGGGGGCTGCTGGGGAGGATCCCGTTAGTGAAGGGTCGTATCAGGTGGAGGAGACCCCGGCAGTGCAGCAGGAGGATGGTGCGGCAGAAACACTTTGGAGTGGAGATCCGTCCGTGGGCAGCAAAGCAGAGACACAGAGAGCGGTGGAAGGAAAAGCCAACGGAGGGTCGGCGGGAGGGTCTGCAGAGGCGGCCGCACAGGGGGCAGGAGGTGGAGAGGAGGCCACAGGTGGAGCGGCAGGTCCCAGGGAGGCGGCAGCCGGGATGGAGGGGGGGCTGAGGTGCGGAGAACAGAGAGGGAAGGGAAGCCTCTCCGGGGAGGGGTCGGTGGGCGAGGCGGCGGCCCCGGCGCTGGGCACGGGCCGGGCAGGGGAGCCGGGGCTGGTGGCCATTGCCGTGCGGGGCGGCCCGGAGTGGCGAGGGGCTCTGGCCCAGGGACCGGGCGGGGCGGGCACAGGGGCAGTGTCACAGGAGAGGATGACAGTGGCAGTTTTGGGGGCACAGGGCGGGACAGGGACGGCAGCGGCAGAGGGGGTGGCAGCCGAAGGAAGGGGGGCAGCCCCGGAGCCTGGGAGGAACAGGGCAGGAGTGGCCGATGGAGCTGTGGTCGGTGGGCGAGGGCTGAGCCAGGAGGCAGCGCTGGGGGGCGAGGGGAGGGGGCCGGAGCCGGCACGGGCCGAGGCAGAGCGGGAGTGGGGCACAGTGTCCCCACGGCACGGAGGAGCCGTGTCCCTTGGGGAGCAGCCCACTGCAGAAAGCACCCCTGCCCGTGGGCATGGGGGAGCGGAGCCGAGCGGGACAGGGGCTGCAGGGGGCGAGGGGCTGTGCCCGGGCACCCCGACACAGCGGGCAGGCAAGGACGGGCGGCAGGAGGGGACGGAGCAGACGACAGTGAAAGCAGAGGGAGAACAGTCGGGCCCTCGTGAAAACACGACAGAGACCGAGGTAGTGGGTGTCTCGGCGAGCGCAGGGAGTGCTGCTGGGGCCGGGCAGCAGGGCAAGGACCGTCCCCTCGGAGGGAGCCCGGGAGCCGCTGACGTGGGCGAGGAGAACCGCAGTCCCTGTCAGGTGAGTCCTGCGTGGTCTGTCACTCCCACAGGCTTGAACACTGGCAGAGGATGCACCACCGGCCCATTCCTAATCCATTGCTTAAGTGTCTGCTCTGGTAGCTGGGACAACGGATGATAAATCCCTTTGCCTGCTGGTTGTCTGCGTTGTTTCCTGTTCCCAAAATTCCGTGCAAATCCCTTTGCTGTGGCACTAATTCTCGCAGCCCCTCTGCCCTCTCTCCCCTCTGGCCGTGCCGAGCAGCTGCCCCCACCCAGCTTGCTATAGCTCTGTGGCACTGGGTGAGCCCTGGCAGAACCGTGGGCTCTGCAGCACTACATCAGCATCAGCACTCAGCTTTGCTGGTGCACTGGCCTCTGCTTGTAGGAGATGTCAGAGCAGTGCATCAGTAGCTCCAAGTTCACAACATTTTCTGTAACATTTGCTCATTGTTCTTTAGGACAGTGCAAACTCAGACCCAGTCATCGTATCTGCAGAACAGCCCCAGGATGAGGAAGAAACTCTGCTCTGAGCGTTTTCAACAGCTCCCCAGTACTGTGTCCTGCAACATTCACACAACTAGCTGTGGGTTTGTGCCAGCTGGGATGTCACTCCTCTGTTTACTCTGTGAAAGCCACAGCCACCTGTCACATTTCATCGTAGCAGCTCCTCAATGTGCAACAGACAACTGAAACAAGCCTGTGTTTGCCAGCCGAGGAAACAGCACTCCTTCAGAATGATGAAGACAGCAATCACAAGGATTGTTCCACAGCTGTCATGCTTGTTTTTCCCAAAAAACAGAGGAACTAGCTGAACTTCCCCTCCTCCCCCATGCACCACTTGCTCCTGCAGGCAGGCAGGAGGCTGAAGGCAGATGTGCTGTGTGTGTTTGTCTGTACAGGTTGCCCATATCTGAGTGTATCTGTCATTTTTGGGGTGTCTTTGCCTTTCTAAGCTGCAGCCTCTTGTCAGTTGGGCTGTGTCCTCACTGCTGTGACATGGGGCACTTGTGCATGTCACTGGGCTGATTCTGTTAAGAGCATCCACAGCAGAGGTGTGGAGTGGCAGGGTCGGGGGGAAGGAAGCCTCACATGGGGTGGGAGGGGACCCCTCCTGCATTCACAGTTCCCCGTGTGCTGGGGGTTATGAGGGGCTTCCCTCAGGGATCCATCCATACTTGCTGCTGGCCACACTTCAGGGCATTCTTGGCACTTTGAAATGTTGAAAGCTGTTAAATCAAAACAATTCTAAGAAGTATTTGTAAATAAACGAAGCCTTGTTTTTGCTTTTTCTGGTCTCAGGCAGGAGTGACTCCCTGGCCTACAAAGCCTGGGCTGAGGCTGCAGCAGGGTAGTCAATGTAGAGCTGTCAGCCTGGCAGTGACTGCCCTTCTCTGCTGCCTGAGGCTCTTCAGCTCTGCTGCACCTCCAGGGGCCCTCTGAGCCCCTCCTGAGCTGGGCACCCGGGGCTGGGTATGCAGCAGCCTCTGGGCACTGCACAGTGGGTGCAGGAGACTTGGCCCCACACAGTGGGGACTGCAACTGCATTTTTAAGTAGGGAAATGAGGTTGAAATGAGCAGGATTTTGAGTGCACTGGTGCTGTGAGTCACTTCAGATCAATATGCATGAGAGTGGAAACTCCAGTGTGACCAAGTGGTTGCTGTGTATTCCCTCATGTACTAGAGGCAGTTGCATTTGTACGTTCAATCTGTGCTCGTTTGTTCTAAGGACCTTCTCAGGGGATTGTGGTTTTTGTGTACATACCCAAACGTGCATGTTCACTTGGGTCTATTAAACACCTCTAACAGTCTGTGCAGCTCCTTCAGTTTTTGCAAATGGTTTAACTAGAGGGATAACCCCTGCCAGTGCAGCAGGGCCTGGGCTGTGGTGTATGTCTCTGTTTGCCAAAGGACTGACGGATGTTGGGCTGAGTGTTTGTGCTGCTAAAGCTGCCTTGGGCAGGTTCCCCCACAAAGGTCGTGCAGGGCTGTGGGCACAGGTGCACCTGAGTGTTTGGACACATGAGTGGCAATTCAGGGGTTGCAGGTGAACAAAGACAGACAAGGATGCAGGGATTTGCCTTAGCCAGAATTCTCTGGGAGCCCCTCCAGGCCTGCAGGAGACCCAGGGCATCAGAGAAGGCCCTGGTGAACAGGGCAGTGTGATTGTAAGGAACTGCAATGCTGACATTTCATTATTTAACATTACTGAAGTATTTACAAATGGCACTTGTGCATGTGGTTGTAACAACTGGGGGAAGGAATCCTGTGGCTTGGAATATAGATGTGGAGTTTCAAAACATTAGTGTCCCTGGCATTTGAGCAGGCAGAAATTTGGTAATAAGCAAAACCATGGAAATGGACAATTGTGTAGGTTTGGAAGTGTTTCCCTTGGTCCTTTCTGCTCTCCTATCCGGTGCTAATTAGTAATCAACTTCAGAGTGAAATGTAGATAGCACTTAGAGAAAAACAAGATGTGCAGCACTGAAAAAAAAAGACTAATTAGTAAAGTGAGCATATGTGAGGAAAGAAAACTATCCAACAGTGTTGCCACTGGCAAAACTCATTCTTGGCACATCAGGAAGGCTTTTGGAACTCCCTGGACTGTCAGGTGTCCTCAGCTGTCTGTCACTGGCTGCTGATGGTTGTGTCTTGCACGGGTGGAGCCTGGGGATATCCCAGAGGCTGAAGAGATGCATTTCACCAGTTCAAACGCATGCCAGCTGTGCAGTGTGGACACAGTGTGGGAAGGTTTTGAAGTCCAGCTCCTGGAACTGGGCACCAAGCCCTGGCATGTGGGATGGTGGCTCGCAGACAGTGCCTGGGATGCTGGTGGTGGGCAGCACCATCTGGGCAGCACCGTGTGGGCACCACATCTGTCTGTCTGAAACAAGGGCTGCAAGGTGAGTTTCCTTGCTGGGAATTGCCTGACAGGTTTTGGGGCTCAGCCGTACAAACCAAGCATGACCAACCCCTCTGCCTGCCTGGGCAGCCAGCCCAGCCTCCAGGGCAGCCTGGCTGTGCCATGCTTGCTGTACTGTGCTGTCCTGTGCCATGCTGTGCTGGCTGTCCTGTGCCATGCTGGCTGCCCTGTCCTGTGCTGTGCTGGCTGTCCTTTCCTGTGCTGGCTGTCCTGTGCTGTGCTGTGCCGGCTGCCCTGTGCTGTGCCATGCTGGCTGCCCTGTGCTGGCTGTCCTGTGCTGTGCTGGCTGTCCTATGCTGTGCCATGCTGGCTGCCCTGTGCTGTGCTGGCTGTCCTGTCCTGTGCTGAGCTGGCTGTCCTGCCCTGTGCTGTGTCATGCTGGCTGTCCTGTGCTGTGCTGGCTGTCCTNTGCTGTGCTGGCTGTCCTGCCCTGTGCTGTGCTGGCTGTCCTGCCCTGTGCTGTGCCATGCTGGCGGTCGTGTGCTGGCTGTCCTGTGCCGTGCCATGCTGGCTGTCCTGTGCCGGCTGTCCTGTGCCATGCTGGCTGTGCTGTGCTGTGCTGTGCTGGCTGTCCTGTGCTGTGCTGGCTGTCCTGTGCCATGCCGGCTGTCCTGTGCTGGCTGTCCTGTGCCGTGCCATGCTGTGCTGTGCCAGTGGACATGTGCTGCAGAAATGCTGGGTTCACTCCTGCCTGCAGTCCAAGCCCTTGTCTGGTTGGACACCTCATTATTTTAGTTATTTTCATCTAGATCATCTATTGCTGACACGTTAAACCATTTCAAATACCCCTACAGCTGCCAGGCACTGGCAGATTTCCAAAGCAAGGCAAGAATCCTCAGACTGTCTCATACTTGGTAAATATTTTGGTGTGCTGGGTTCCTCAGGCTTCTCTGGGAACAGCACAGACTACTTGCACTCTCACAAACGGTTTTGGAGCATGTTCTACTCAGTAATTTACATTTTTCAGAATTTTTGTTTGTATTACTAACTGATCGTTCCTATGAAACATGCTTTCCCCCTAAGCCTGATGTTTCCTCTATAGAGACCAATTAACTAAGACGTTCTCTTCAAGAAGCCAGTAATTTTAACTACCAGTAAAATTATTTGCAAGCAATTGACTTTGCAAAGAGCTTTTTAAACTACACAAGTTTTGCTTTCTGGTATTGTTTCCATGTGGTATGTTCTGAGGAGGTGCTCAGAGATGACACCAGCAGCTCAGGTATCAGTGAGTACACTGAGGTGTTAGTGCACATGAAATCTACTCCCTTGCTCCATTTTTAGTTCTCTCACCCAGTTTATTTTTCTGGTTTTCAGGTCCAGTTGCTGAGTCACTAAATGCAGAGTGACTGTGTGGTTGCTTTATGCAAGGGAAAAAGGCAGAGGGCAGAGATATTTGTAGGAAAAAAATTAAGACACTTAGAACTGGAACCGAGTTTTCAGATATGACAGTGGATCCTTTCTGCCCTGTTGGTGTTTCTGGCTGGTGTGAACATCAAGGAATGAGATCTAATCATGCCGTTTCACTCTTCTTCATCAGCTTGTGCTTCTGTGGCTCTACCCTATGGAACATCTGGCCAATTAGGGTCAGGTAGGGAATTTTCATCAGCATCCCAGACACACCTTCTCCCTTCTGCTCTGCACCTCTTCCCTCACAGAATGCCAACTGTTAACCTTGTTTGTTCTTCTAGAAAGAACAGCAATTTTCCTCCAGTTGCAGACAAATCTGGATGTTGTTTTGCTGTGGTTTGCTGGGAGGGACCTTTAAAGCTCCTCTTGTTCCAGCCCTCACCATGGAAATATCCCAACTTCTTCCAAGGGCTGGGAAGGTTGCAGACAGGGTCTGGCAAGTCCCCTTGTGAGCCCCATCCCAGGCTTTGCTGTGTGTTCATCCTGACATTTCATTATCCCAGCAGCTGCTGGTGTAAATGGAACTGCACCTGGCAAACGAGCCCGGCAGAGCAGAGGGAACCACTGACTGGGACCAGGGGCTGGTGGATGAGAGAGAGCTTTAATAGAGGGGCACTTACAGCTCTGCTTTTCCTTCTTCCCCATTCAACTTTTCAGCAAGTGAAACAAAACAAATGAAAACCCACCTCTAAGCCTTGCTAAGTGCAATCTTCCCCATTTTTGTTGCTTCAGAACTGTGGAATTAATGGCAGGCATGGCAGAAGAGTATCAGCAGAGCCCACCATGCAGTCACAGCTCTGTCTGTCTCTCTGCCCAAGGCCTCATCACAGACCTGCTTCAGGGGTCATGGTTGTAGGAACACAAATCCTCAGTAACACCCACAGAGCCCTGCCCAGCACGGTGAGTTCTGACTCCCACTCAGCCAGGGAGGCACCTCTGCTTTGGCATCTACACAGGATTACAAATACAGTTTGCTAATTTTAAAAAGACTCCAGCAAATAACAGCACAATTAACTCTATAATTGCTTCTAGAGGAATAGTTCAATTTCTCCTGCCCTGCCTCTATTCTCTTTTTTAATTCTCCATGCTCAGTTGCTGCTGCAGGGCTCATTTGTGGCATTGGGTGCCCATTTCAATGGCACCCTGACATGGATTTGCTTCAAGTCAAGAATGCCACTTTTAACTGTGTTAATGTTATCATCTTTATGACACAATTTTACACAAGTTCCTTCTGGTTTATAGTTTGTTTGGGGGTTCCTGTGTTGCTTTTTGTAAGCAAATAACTGAACAAAAGCTCCTACTCTTTGGGAAAAACAATCCCTCAAACCAAACCAAGTGGATAAGAAAACATGGGTGTCTGGAGGATGCAGGGAAGGTGTGGGCACCCACATACATCCATATTCTGAGTGTGCAGGAGAGCACCCAAGGGTCAGAGCCCTGACAAACTGTGGCCAGGGCTGCTGTGCTGGGGAGCTGGGCCAACCTATGGAGCGGGGAATGGGACACGGGATGTGTCTGGGGCTGTGGGGAACTCCAGACCAGGTCTGGTTCAGAAGCTGGGAGCAGGAAGAACCAAGCTCCCATGGTGGGTGGATGGAGGTGAGGGTGACAGGCTGCTCTTTGTCTGGATGGGTATGGGGCTGGTGCCTCCCAGACACCTCCCAGCCAGGTGGGCTGACAGCCCCCTGCCTCAGGGCCATCCAAGCTGAGAGCAACCTGCCTCAGAGCTCTGAAATATAACTGATGTCTCTTTACTTTCATCTCATCATGGTATCAGTGCCCAAGATGAAAGTGCAGCCTTCCTTGAGGGCATTCCCATGTTACAGAACAGCAGCACACCACCAAAACTCAGCCCTTGGGCATGCCAGCAGAGAGGGATGCTAAAGCAGAATCACAACAGGGATATTTGCCATCAACACTAAAGCTGTTCAGTGATCTCGGAGTGACTCGTGGGGTTTGGTGGTGCAGCGAGAGCTGCGGGTCAGTGGCCAGGCTGGTGGCAGGTGCAGTCCCTCCCTCAGCTGCTCTCCTCAAAGCTGCCACTGCTGCTGCAGGAGTGGAACCTCATGGTGCTCAAGGGATCTGACACGTATCCTGCAAGGTACAGAGAGTGGGTCACCTATGGCTCGGCACAGCAGCAGCACTCCCGTCCCCCTCCCTGCAGTGCCAAGGGCAGCAGAACAATCTGTTGTGGTAGAGGAGCCCCCTGCATGTCCCCAGAGGAGCCCCCTGCATGTCCCAAGAGGAGCCCTCTGCCTTAACTCACCATTTTTGTCGACAGGTGGGTACTGGAAGTTCCTTCTCATGTCATCCAGGGACAGGCCCTGAGAAGGGGGTTGCCCAGTGCTGCAAATGAAACAGGAGGTGTCAGTTTAGGTAACACTGATGAAGACTACAGGAGCTTTTTCTCCAAAGTGGGAAGAAAGGACAGTACCACAAGATATCAGTGTAGGGTCCAGCCACAGCAGTTCAGTGAACAAAAAGAAGAAACAGTCGTGAAGCAGGACCAGGACCCACAGGCACACTGACACTCAGTTACCCTTCACAGAGTAATTACCCTCAAATAACCCTTTTGGGACTTCACAACTATCTCTGCATTGCCATTGTGGAAGCAATTCCAGGCACCAGTCCAGGGTCATTGCCATGTATTTTATGCATCACTGCTAAAAGGTTCCTACAAATAAGTTTCTCTGGGGAGAAAGACTGTGGAATTATCTTCCAGTCACGGACCAATCCCACTGTCCTGCTGACAGGTAGTTTGTCCCTGATGTCTGTCATGGGCACAGGTGACAGCACAGGTCCAGCAGAGCCCTCTCCTGGTCCTGCCGCGCCACCTCTCAGCAGCACAGCTTCCTTCCTTCAGTCAGCTCAGTCTGAGCCTTTCCGAGCCTCTCTCCTTCCCTGGGCAGCTTTTACTCACCCCTGTGACCAGACAGCGTAGGCTCGAGCGTTCAGGGCATATTCCAGCTCGAAGCGACTGCGCAGGGCGGCGACGTGGCTGCGGCCGGGCCCGCCCCGGGCCACCAGGCAGTCCGAGGAGGACGAGGGGGACAGGGACCCGCTGCTGTTGCTGGAGGCTGGAGACATTAACTGGGTTAAAAAAAAAAAAAAAACAAAAACCAAACCCGGTACTGTTATTGCATATTTACAAGTCCTTCCTCATCTCTCCCATAAGTTGTCCTCTGCTTTTCCCTGAACTTTTCCAGCAGCTCCAAAGCCACTGCTGTCCTTAGTTGCTGGCGCTGTCCCTGTCCCCACTCGTCCTCCCATCTGCTGGTACACACACAGACCCCCAGGCTGGGAACCAGGTCCTCACCTCAATATTGCACAGACACTCCTCTAACTTTGTGACGACTTCTGAAAACTCTGGTCTCCCCTGGGAACACAATAGGCAAAGTACAGCTGGGTTAAAAATGGAAGGGGGCAGATCTGGTGTGAATAGACTGACACACTGGGATGGGATTTCTCTCAATTTCATGGCATTGCTGCCAGTCTGTTTGGGAATCTGATGAGAACTGCAAGTTCAGTGCTGAGCTACGAAATTAAGAAGTGTGTGTGTATAACAACTTTAACTAAAATTAATCTTGAGCTAATAATGAGTAGATCATAAGATTACAAAGATACTATTCATGAATTCTTAGCTCTGCTTTTTAGGTTGGCTTCCTCTTTGCCCATGAACAGGACTTTAGACAAAGCAACAGCAGTGACGAGCAGCAGACAAGCTCCTGACCAACCGGCCTGTGTGGCTGTCTTCCTCCTCCCCCTGTCCTGCAGCTGCTGCCACTGCCTGCCCAGCCCATTCCTGGAGAAGTGTGTCCATCTCCGAGTGCTTCATGTGGCACAGGGGTTTGTGGAGGCCACACTTGGGACAGGATTGGGCAAGTGCAGGGAGTGACAAATAGCCTATCCATGCCCTGTCCAAGCTCACAGCTCAGCCTTCCTGGGAAGCTCAGGTGTGACTGGAGCAGTAATTATAGCACTGTTGGACAGTGGAAGGCTGGGAATACCTTAATGACATAACTGCTAAATAAGCTCCTCAAATAAATAAGCTCCACATTGTCCTGAACCACCTGCAAGGGGCAGGCTTGATTTAAGGGCTTTGGGCCAAAGCCCTGCTGCCCTCCCAGCAGCCTGGCCATCCATGAAGGAAAGCTTAATAAAGAACAGAAGCAAAACACCTTTAATAACAATAATTATAACAAGTTTTTGCTCACATCTTGTGCAAAGTTCTGGCCATCCGTGGGCTGATTGTACTATCAATTATCAATTTCTTTATAATTCTCTCATGAAGCTCTAAAATGTTGGCAAGATGAAGTGATATTGAAGCATCACTGGTGGGTAGCAAAGTGCACTGTGACTCTGAAAAGATAGTTTCTCCTTATTGGGCCTAAGTGGGCTGCAGGAACGCTAACAAGACAGAGGGACTGCATCCTTCTCAGTGCTTGTTTAAGTCAACACTTTATTATAACAAATTAATAAATTTAACCTGAATGTGTGTTGCATGCTGTCATTAGCAGTTACTTAAGAAAGTCTGAGAGCAGCAAGGAGTTTTCTACTCACACTGTAATAAGTCATAATCATAGTTGCATGATTAATTAGGTTTCATTGAATGGCTAAATGTCAATTTACGTTCCTTCTCAATTCACCAACTCCCTTGTACTTCCTGACACACCCTATTATCTGTCTGGGGGCTTTCTGCAGTGACCCTTTCCGTGGAAACTGGGATTTTGGGGAGGGCCAGCCAGAGCAGACATACCTGTTTTCTGCTGCCAGGGGCACTCACCTCAGGACAGGCGTTCCAGCCCCTCATCAGCAGGGCCGAGATGGGCTTGGGGATGGAGTAGCCGATGGGTGGGCGGATGTGGTGATAGGCCATGTCTGCGGCCGCCGCCGCTGCAGGGACAGCACAGAGACCCGTTAGTGCCTGCACTCAGATCCCAGGAACACACCTGCCCACTGCTGGGACACCTGGCAGGCCCAGCACACTGAGCCATCCAAGCAGCAGGGAAAGGCAGGGGGGTTAAAGGAGGCGTTTCCAGTCAGACTGAGAGCAGAGCGAGCTGCCCACCCCCACGGGCTCAGACCCACCTGCAGCCACAGCACAGACAGCAGTGGGGGGCTCACTGGCACAGGGGGCTGAGCCCTCCCTCCTTACCCAGGCTGGCTCTGACCACATCCTGCAGCACTCAGGACCTCTAATCCAGAGCTCAGAATCTCTGCTGTGCCAAATGCAGCCCTGGAAAAGTCACTCTGCTGTTGGGAACCCCCATAGTTTGTGGTTGCTCTCTTGAGGTGCACGAGGACAAGTACTGAGGAATGGCTTTGCAATTCCAAAACCCGTGGGGGAGACAAAACAGCCTGCAGTCAGAGTGACTGGTTCCTAATCCTAGACCTGGATAAGGAATTGTAGGTTATGTAGATCTGCAGTGAGTAATATACATGGTTTTAATGGGATAGTTCTGTGCTCTTCACCAAATACAGTATCTTAGCACTTAATAACACACTTCAGTAAACTATTGGTTAAAATTACACAGTGTAGCTACTTCTCTAGTTCAGAGAAATTTAAAATACTAATTCATGGAGCGTTTTACCTGGTTTCAGGTGAGCAAATGGAATTTCCCCTGTCAGCAGCTCCCAGAGGCACAGGGCGTAGCTGAAGACGTCAGCTTTGATGGTGTACCTGGTGCACTGGGTGAACACCTCGGGGGCCATCCAGCGCAGGTTCTGTGCACCAGGGAACAGCAGCCACACATCAGCAGTGTTTGCTTCCTCACACATGCATCTAGCCCTGCCTCTGTATGTTTGCTTTCCTTTGGTTTCTTTAGTCCTACTTCCATCACTCCATAAAATACTTGGAAATTTGCCAGGAGAAATTTTCACCTGGCTTGCAAAATGTGGTCAGTGTTACTGCACATGATCTGTAACTGCCCTGGCTTGGTGCTGTGTCAGCCCCACAGAGCCAGGCTGAGCAGAACTTAAACATGAGAGTAGTGTGGGAATAAAAGCAGAACCACTCCGGCCCCCAGGCCTGGAAACCACATCATAATTTCTGATATATACGCATATAATGCCATATATGCCATATAATAGGAATTAACGATTGCTCCAGCTGGGGGAAGTAAAAGCTGATGGCAGCTGCACTGGGCTGCTCTCCTGGGGTCTCACTGCTCCCTGCAGACCCCCAGTTCTGAGGCAGCTTCACAAGGAACTGGCCTCTCCCTGGGGTGATGGGTTTGGGGTGATTTTCAGATTCCCTGTGCCTTGGTTCCTTACTCTGCATCCTTTACAGGGCAGGACAGTCCTCCTCAGGTTGGTCCTTCTCAGAGGGACGGCATCAAGGCCTGGCAGGACATGGGGCTGAGCAGGAGCCCTCATTCCTCACACAGGATGTGCCACTACAGGGTGTTAAAAGTGCTGATTGCAGAGTCCTGGTGTGGTATTACCCATCCTTTGGCATTGCCCATCCCACCCCATCCCACATTACAAGTTAGGATGATGTAAACATTCCTGGTCATGGGGTGACACACAGGACATGTGTGGACTCAAAACAAGGACTGTCTTGTAACTCTTGACTGTGAGCAACAGGCTGTCATGGAGAAAAGAACTGTGAAATAAGGGAATCAGTGTCAAGGAACTGATTCCCTGTTAGGAAAAGGAATCAGCTGCCAACAAATGTGTGTATTAGTGGGGGAGGGTGGACTAAAAGTGACTCTTTGGAAAGGAAATGGGACAATAGAGCTCCCAAGGCAACCTTATAAAGCATTGTTTTCTGTTGCAGATTTCATATATTTGATATTAATTATGTGGAACAAAACAAGAAACAAACCCCAGGTTGTTTTGTCATGTTGTCTTCATCCAGGGATTGCAGAAACCGAGATTCTGAAATAGAACAAGAAAAATAGTTACTATCAGGCCAATACAGACACACAGCCTGTTACATGAAAGCCCTGCATTAAGTGCAGGATCCTCGCAGCCAGCACATGTTTAGTTTTAGAGAATTTGGGGTTAATTTATAAATGTTTCATAAAAGCTCCTTACCTCCAAAATCAGCAACAACAGCATGACCATCCTCATACAGGAGAATATTGTGACTGGGGAAAAAAAAAACTATAGGTAATTGTTTGGTAGTGTCTGAAAGATGGTGAAAATGCAACAGTTTTTGAGTCATAGATAAATACTTGAGGAGTTCAAATTACTTACTTAGGTAGTTAAATATCTATAGCTACATCTTGTATTTATTGTTAGAAAGTGTATATTAATACTGAGAGGGCAAATCCAAACCTTCAGAAGGACAGCTTCTAATCAATACAGAGCAAAACAGCTTTTGTAATTAATTATTCACCAAGTCTAATAGTTTTATTAAATAAGTGTACAAAGTGACAAAGATGTTATTTGAATATAAACACAGTGATGGCCTTCAAATAAAACTGCCTGGACTGATTCTTTTCTCTTCTAAGGCTTAGGTAGGTGTAAATTCACAGTGTTAATCCCTAATTTGTGCTGGTGTATAGAAGGGAAGGAGCAGATCTGAAGAGTTCATATAGAATGGATCATGCAGGAAAAATATCTTCTGCCTCTTGCAAAACATCATTTAGCAAGAGAAGTGTATATTGAATCTATTGAAAATTGATTTACTGATTCAAGGATGTTACAGCAACTCATTTAATTCTCAGCAGAAACACACAAAAGGAAGTAGAAAAAAGGCCATTTCATAAAACTATAGAATAATAGAATCATTAAGGTTGGAAAAGACCTCCAAGATCACAGAGTCAAAACTTTGACTGATAATCCAACCTTTGACTGAGACTTTTAGAAATCAGCAACACAAACACAGGTTTTCAAACAAAGTGGGAAGATGGGGAAGGACTCACCCGATGCCTTAACTGGGTCACAAGAGTCCAGAACCTCTTTGGGCAAAGGTTTCCCTACCCCAGTCACTGCCCCTTCATTGCCCAGGGCAGTGGTCACAGCACCAACCCCGACAGTTCAAGAAGCACTTGGATGATCCTTTCAGGCCCAGGGTGTGACTCTTGGGAATGGGTCTCTGCAGGGCCAAGAAAGGGCTCAATGGCCCCTGTGGGTCCTTTCCAGCTGGGCACATTCTGGGATTCTGTGATCTGGGATTCTGCTTTGGAAGGACTGAGCAAATTGCAACATAAAACTGTAGGAGTGTGGACACAGTGATGCTGACAGGATATTTACCAAATGCTGACTGATCCAAGTAAATTCAAAAGAATGAAATGTGTATGTAAAAAAGAAATTAAAAAAATGGCAAGGGCTTACATGGGGAGAAAAAAATGAAAGCAATATTGAAGGTCTCAACAAAAAGCACAACTTGCTCATATTAGAGCTGCAGATAGAAACAGCAACAGTCAAGTGAGGAACACAAATTTCACCAGATAAGAGTTTTAGAACAGAAAAATTTAAGGTCTCCCAAGCAGGACTCCCACAGATCACTGTCTTTAAGATTCCCAGCTTCATCTAAACCCAGCCCTTGGCATGATAAACTTAATCATAAAAATGTAATCATGACTTTTTTGTTTTATATTCCTTCTGATTTTAGCTCCCATATGTACTTTCCATCAGAGTTTTGAAGTGATTTGAGTATGAAAAGGGGAATTGTTTTGAGACCCCACCATATGCCAAATATAAATGAAGCACAAGCTGAACTGGACCCTTGAAGGCTGCACCCTGGGCTGAGTGCAGGTACATGAGTCATACAAAGCAACAGACTTTGTTGTTGTCTTCACTCAAATTTGGCCTCTGTCAGAAATTACAAAAATATCCCCATATCTCAATGTCAATGAACTGCATCGAGCCCTACCTTCAACTTCAACCTTCTCCAGGATTGTGCAGACCTTCAATAAATCTGACTTGACAAGTCAGGGCATAAGCAGGACCTGGGTTGACAGTTTTTTGTTGAGAAGCTGAGAAATCAATGGACAGGCCCTGCCTCCTCATGGCATGGATCACTCTTGCATTGACTCACAGAATCACTAAGGGTGGAAAAGACCTCCAGGATGATCAGGTCCAGTCTGTGACCCATCACCACCTTGCCAACTAGACCAGAGCACTGAGCGCCATGTCCAGTCATTCCCTGAACACCTCCAGGGATGGGGACTCCACCACCTCCCTGGGCAGCCCCTTCCAATGTTTGACAGCCCTTTCCATGAAGAAATTCTCCCTGATGCCCAACCTGAACCTCCCCTGGTGCAGAATCTGACAAACAATGCTGAAATGCTCATTTTGGACATATCTGAGGGCAGGACACAGCGGGTTGTCAGTCTGGTATCTCCAGTGAATGCCACAATTACTGATTTTTCTTTTCTACAGTAAAAAATACAGCCCACAGAAATGAGGCTTGAAACTTACAGCTCAAAGTGTTGCTATTGCCTCAATGGCACTTGAAAATTTGAAAACCTCAGATGAGAAAGAAACCCTTAAGCCTCTGTTTTGAGAAATACAGAAAAAAACCCTGAGCTGAGCTGAGTGGGCAGAAGGTTAACAATTAGTTCAGCAGAATCAGAAATTAAATGTCTTCTGTTAAGGTCACACAGGGATTGCAATGGTGAGAGCAAGCTTAATTCCCTTGATGAAACCATGGAAGGAAGGAAACAAGAGAAGAATGAGGAGTGTGCAATCATCCTGCCTTTGTGAAAGGATGTGGTTCTTGGGTCTGCCAGCCATGGAGGCTTCTCCCTCCCATGGCAAGCAACGGGCACAGCAGGTCCCTTTCCCAGGGATCAGGGACATGAAAAGTTCCTTCTGCCTTTAACAGGCTGTGTGTTTAATGAAAAGCAACAGCTATTTTAAGATTTCACAAGGGATGTCTGAACAAAGAGGAGTCTCAGGCTCTGTCCCCGTTACCACCAGGCTGCCACCCTCTCTTTCATCTCCCTCACCAAGTGGCTTTCAGAGGTGTTCATGGATAGTTAGAGCCATCAAATGCAGGTCAGTCACTCAAAGGCTTGCTCCAGCCACATTCAGCTGAAATGGCTTAAATTAAACTGATACTAAAATGGTCTCTTTTTTATTAAAGTGCTCTAATCATTGTGGCTGTCATCCCTCACCACGGTGTAAGGAGTAATAAGCTGATACGTGTCACCATTGCTGAGAGCTGTCAGAAGTGAAAAGCAAAATAAAGCCCCCAATTATTCTCCAAATGGAAGGATAACCCTTTTTCCAGGGTACAGTACATGAAAGATTCATTTCCTTCTCTATTCTGTCAAGCTATATTGCAGATTTATTTAATGCAGTATGTGTGGTGCATTAGATTTCAGAACTCACAAAGGGGGTTACGAGCTGTGTGAAAATTTAAGGTAAAAAATATGAGGCTCCTGTGAAGCCACTGGCAAAACTTAACATGGAATTTCACTCTTGGTCTTTCTCTTAAGTGGTTGCAAAGATTTTCATCTGGTAATTGTGCCTGTGGGCTGGCTGAGACTCATGCTGCAAACATGACTCCTTGTCTCACCCTGAATTTTCAGAAGCTGAGCTGCTCACATCAGCATACATCAATGACAGCAGTGTCCCTACAGCAAATTATCTTCTGACCCTCACAAATATGATCTGTGAAAGGTCTGTGGGGCAGCTACATGCTTTCCAGCTCTCTAGAAAGATACTGCTTTGGGTTTTCTTTTGTGGAAAATGTTACATAAAATCCTTCAGTGCAGAATTGCTCTTCTAAGAGCCACCAAGGCCTAGAGCTGAGCCATGAGGTCTTAACCATGGAGCTGAGCCAAGCCTTGGCTGCCCCAGTCTGAGCCTTGGCTGTCCCAGTCTGAGCCTTGGCTGCCCCAGGGCAGTCCCACAGGCTGTCCCAGTCTGAGCCTTGGCTGTCCCAGTCTGAGCCTTGGCTGCCCCAGTCTGAGCCTTGGCTGCCCCAGGGCAGTCCCATGGGCTGTCCCAGTCTGAGCCTTGGCTGCCCCAGTCTGAGCCTTGGCTCCCCAGGGCAGTCCCACAGGCTGTCCCAGGGCAGTCCCACAGGCTGTCCCAGTCTGAGCCTTGGCAGTCCCAGTCTGAGCCTTGGCTCCCCAGGCCAGTCCCACGGGCTGCAGGGGCAGGCACGGGGCTCTCAGCTTGCACCACAGCTGAGCCAGGAGCTGCAGCCTCAAAACAACGCTCTGCCCCAGAGCCCACAGGCTGGGGGCCAACAGGAACTGGGCAGCAGTGCAGGGAGGAGAAGGAGACTCAGAAGGAAAAGGGCAGGATGCCATCCCAGTGTGTCTGTTGCTCTCAAGGGTTGACAGAGCCAAGGAGTACGTTTTGCCTTTAGCAAAAGGATCATTTTCATCTCCAGTCTTGCAATCAATGCAGTTTGGGTATTTCACCCCATGTTGCTGAAACATGCTCATCACGAGACTGTTCTCACAGCTAGAACAGCAGAATGGGTTTCTCCCTGTGGACAGCAAGGACTGAAGTGCTCCCACTCAGACACCACCAAAGGGAGTGATGAATGCCCAGCCCAGTGCCAGCCTCAGCTCTCAGGGGGAGCAGTCAGAGCTGCTTTAGCTGCAACAAACCAGCCAAGCAAATCAACAAACACACAAACTGGTGACTACAGGGAGATACTTCCAGAGACACGGCAAAGGAAGGAAATGAAGGAGGAGGGAAAGCAACAAAGTACCCTTTGACTGCAGGTGCTGGGCTGAAATACATGGAGCGTTCACAAATGGCAATTCAGAAAACCCCAGAGAAACACATGCAGGAAAATGGTGTTTTTCAGTACCTGCCACCTTCAAGGGCAATCACAGTTTGGCAATTGTGACTCACAGGAGTTTGTATAAAACCTCAGAGATTATTTCCAGTTCAGTACTAATGAGACATGATGTGGTTACAGGAGTCTGTGGAGGTCCCTGTGTCTTTGAGCCTTCATGTTCTCTGAATATTTAGGTTGAAGACAGACACTGACCTGTTCAAATCCCGATGTATGATGGGCTGTGTGAGATTGTGAAGGTATTCCATACCTTTGGCCACATCTACAGCAATGATTAATTTAGACTGCAGATCAAGAGTTCTGTATTTTGGAAAAAAAATACTCAAAATTAATACACAGTCAAAAATTGTCTGTAAATTATTCTTATTTGCAAATCATGGAACCTTTAAAATTCTTTTACATCCAAAATAATGTTATATAATCTATGTAATATAAATCTTTATATTGTAAAATAATGACAATAACAATTTTGTGATTACTTACCAATTTCTCTCATACACCAAATAAACTGAACCAAAGCTCAGCATTTCCCAGTGTGTTCCTTTCTCTGCTGCCTTATACTGAAATGCATATTTGCATCAGCACAGATTCCCTACTCTCCCAAGTTCTGGGCTGGAAGCCTGACCAGAGGGCGAGGGGGATGGGGGTACCTCTTCTGCTCGTGGAGCAGCGAGAAGAGCGACCCCCCCGAGATGTACTGGGTGACGATGGCGAACTGGCTGGGGTCGTCCAGGCAGGCGCCCACGAACTGGATCACACAAGGGTGGTTCAGCCTGCACAGGATGGACACCTCCCGGCAGAACATGTCCACGTCAGACTTGGAGCAGTAGGTGTTGGCTCGATAGCTTAACATTGACACGAGAGAAAACAAAGGCAAAAGTACTGTAAAATACCATAAAATGTGGGCTTTCTTAATACCTCAAACTAGGCCGTTGACCAATGGATGGAAAGGCCTGACAAACGTACCGTTTGATTGCAACGATTTTATTCCTGCATCGTCCCTTGTAGACTTTTCCAAAAGAACCTAAAATTATTTAAAATGAATAAGTACAGAGATGTTTGTCATGGACATCACACATTTAAAGAGGATGCACTTTCCCTTCTGGTACCTGAGCCGATAATCTCGTGGAACTCTATTTCAGAGAGCTGGAGGTGGAAGTGCGATGGCAAACCAGCTCGGAGCAGCAGCACATCAGCCTTCTCTGCAAAGAAACACTCATCCTGTTTGCAACCCATGGGCCAAGGGAGGCCAGAGCACACAAGCCCTGAACTTCAGGACTCTCACACTGAGAAAGCTGATTTTCCCCAGTTAATGACGGCTAATCCTGTTCCCATTCTTGCATTAGCACAGCAGGGACACACAAACCTTCGCAGTGCCACAGCCACCTTGGCACTCCTGGCTGCAGCACCACCAGCCACGAGCGCTTTCCCTCAACCCCAAACTCTGCCCTGCCATGGGATGGGACACAAAATTCCTTACATGGAGAATCATCCCTTTTTCTGTGCAGCCAGTGCTGATTGCTGCTGCTGGGGATGCTACTCCAGAGCCGAGTTCTAGTGACATGTGGAATCTAAACTTTGAAACTAAATTTAGTTGTCAAATGTCTCTATCATGTTGATCTTTTTGGTTTATTACTATAAAGTTTATCAGAATATTTCTAAATGGAACATTTCAATGCTGCTATGTACAAGATGTAAGGATTTGAATATACCCAGAGTGAACATTTAAAGAGATAAATTGAAAGCACCACAAAAAATTAAAAAAGGAAATATTTCAAAATACAAACATTTATCTGTATTTGTTTCAGAGTAAGACAAAATATTTTTGAACAGAATTATTCTTGAAAAGATAATCCAGGCATTTAATGGTGAGATTCAATATGATACTTTTGCATTCATGGATAAGTGAGTATTTCATTAGTGCTAATTCACATCAGCCCTTTCTCAAAGAAATAAAAATAAATACATTCTTTAAAGTAAATGAAAATAATGTAAATACAGGAATTGGCATTATACTGAGTAACAAAGTCAAGTGTACTGTTTCCTAAAATTATCCCAGGAAAATGGAACAAGGAACAACGAAAATTCCAGGAATAATGAATCTTTTGCAGGATGTTTAGGCTGACAAATATGTTGGGTAAAAAGACCACAGAAGTTCAAACTTTATCTCTCCATTGCAAATACCTTTTGTCATGCTTTTAATCTTCCCCAGAGGGGATGGCACTGACATGTAGGAACCATCTGAAATAAAGGACAGAGTGAAATTTATGGAGCTCAACAACATCATAAGTTTCTGTGCAGATAAATTAATGAGGCAATGATGGCTGAAAGAATGAAAAATAAAGACTGAGTATTCAAATAAACACACAGACACATCAGATGTTAGCTGGTTTGGGCTGGGATACAGTTAATTTTCTTCAGAGTGAGGGGCACAGCAGACCAGGGTGTTGTATTGCTCTGTTGTTGTCCTTCCAACAATCACCATTCCAGAATGTTCCTGGGTGTGCTCACTGCTGGCCAGAATAGTTTCCAATGCACACATAACCTTAGTCCACTAAAGATTTACATAAACTTGAGCTCTAATACACTGAAACCTGGGGCAGGCCAAAGGATGCAGGAGCAGGCTGATGCTGCTGGTGGCTGTAGGTCCCTCCTGTTTCCACACCTGGAGCATTACATGACCTGGACCAGCCCCAGCATCCTCATCCTCTCTGAGGCAGTGCTCCAACACATGGCCAAAGGTTTGGTTTAATTTCTCTGCCTGGCTCTTGTCATTTAGTCACCAATGCAAGTGAGTCCTTCTGTAGCAAAAAGGGTAATAAATTCTTCCCAAGGGGGAATTAG
Source organism: Sakesphorus luctuosus (assembly GCA_013396695.1). Classification (NCBI taxonomy): domain Eukaryota; kingdom Metazoa; phylum Chordata; class Aves; order Passeriformes; family Thamnophilidae; genus Sakesphorus; species Sakesphorus luctuosus. The sequence continues at coordinate 155,538 of VWZD01009101.1, read as the reverse complement.
ATACCTAAAGATATTAAAAGGGATGAATGGGGCTGCGTATAGAAATTAAAAATGTCAACAATCAAAGAAAGATCAGGACTAAACAGCACAAAGAGAACAGCTGTGCAGGGCATTCAGGATGTGGAAAGGTATGAGCAGTGGTTGACAGGGACTGATCTTTAGCTCAGAGCTTTGGGCTCCTCTTTCTAGGAGTAACATGAGCTGACATCTCTAATTTATGATAATGGAAGACTTTTGACATAAGTTAAGGATACCTGGAAAATGGCGAATCCCATGACACTGATTTTATTTGTTCCAGACTAAACTGACCCAAAGCTCCCTGATATGGGTGGAGACTTCAGTGTTCTCTGGATTAGGCCTTTGGTTAGAGAATAAAGTGGTTCCTCAGCCCATACCTCCTCCAGGCTGGGAGTATTCATTGCAGGGGGACTCATCCTGAGGTCTCTTGTAATGCTTCAGGAGGGTCACAATGGCATCGTGACCTAGGAAAGAAAGAGCAAATATAAGGACTTGCAGGTAAATCAACAGCCTTTCTTTCTAATTGATTGATCTGTACAAAACCAGGGGATTTTCAAAAAATTGTACAACATGCCTATAAAATATGCAAACAAAGACATGGTGGTGCCAATCTGAAACCTACTGTGATTCTTAACTGCAGAAATATGGGAAATTTCTGCCAGTAAAAACAAGCATGTAATTTTCATAAGTCCACCTACTCCTAAAATGTGAGATACAGCTAAGGAAAAACCTGCTGCAGAAATCCTGCAATGGAAGTTGACAATAGTCTTCAGTGGACCTTGCAAGGAAAACCAGTGCCTAAGAAATTTGTTTTGGAATCCTAACCCAGACAAGTTTGTCACTTACTGCTGCAGACAACTATTTCAGCAGCACAGAAACACAGCTCTCCTGGAGTTTGTGCTGGATCAACCCAACATTCAGCAGACATCTGAGAAAAATTGAAGGGCTGAGGCTTATAATGCTTTGTGCCAGGCCCTGGAGAGCAGGTGGTGGGAGCTTTGTCTGCAGGCACTGAGGGTTATTCTGCAGGGTTATTCCCTTCCCATGCTGCCGGCTCCTTCCTGCACAGCTCCTATGGATTTTGTAGCAGAAACTAGAAAACTGAAATACCTTTCTCATAAGCCCACATCAAACAGGTCTGCTCATCCTTTTCTCCACTGGACCTGCTGGGATCACAAGCCACCAGGTTCATGTCAGCTCCGTTGTCCAGCAGGAACTGCACGAGGCGGATGTGGCCGTGGTAGCAGGCGCTGTGCAGCCCTGGAACAGCAGAGCAGGGTGGGGAGCACAACTGGCCAACAGCCCTGGGACTGCAGCAACAACTGCAGGGTGCAGAGTGATTGCCTTGATAAAGGAACATGTTGTCAAAAAGATTCCTGAGGCAAGAGGTGGAAATTAAAAATTAAGGCCACAAGAAGCAATCTATTGCCTCTGCACGACATGCCAGCATTTACTCTGCCACCCACAAACCACATTTAATGTCTCTGCACGTGAGGAAAAGCAAGTAAAAACAAAGGCAGCACTTTTTAATAGGCACAGGGAGGTGTGCAGCCCTTCAGACACAATATCCCAGAAGCCTAGCTCCTTGCAGAATAATTCATAACACTACTGAGAAGCCTCACTATGGGATGAACAGTTCACACCAGCTTTTGTTACTCATATACTTGCTAACAAACCCAACTCATCCTCACTGAAGTCTTATCACTTTTGTGCCTGTCTGTAAAAATATTTCAAAAAAATTGTACTCTGTCTGAAAGGTACTTGAATGCTGGTAATACAATTATGCTGGATATTCTGATGGTGTATGGCACTGGTATTTCAGTGCTGGTGTATTCCTCATACACAATCAGAACAGTGATGTTACCTGTGTGCCCATCTCTTCCCTGGTGGTTGATGCTTACAACATTCTGGTCAAGAAGAAACTTGACAAGTTCTATGTTCTTTCCATAGGTGCAAGCACTGCAGAAGCAAAGGGAGTGATGAATGCTATAGTCCATACAAGAAGTACTTTGGGTAGCCAAAAATTTACAAAGAATTACACAGAGATAAAAATGCAGTAATAAAGGATCTTTAGAAATGTGCAAATGCACAATTAATCCATCAAAGCATGTTCATTTTAATTGTTCCAGAAACATTCTAATTATTGCTGAATAAATGGATGTTGCACAGCTATGCAAACAAGGTTATGTTGCAAAGTGCCTCTTAAATAGCCCTTAACAAACTTGCAGCATCCTGACCCAGTCGTGTTCTGCCTCCTGGTTTCTCATTCAGAGTCCTTGGCTCCAGCAGGCATCCCACTGGAACAGGAGGGGGGCTCAGCTCCCAGACTAGACAAGGAGAGGAACAACTGTCCATCCAGGTGTTGGCACACCTCGTGCCTTCCCTACCTGTCTCACTCTCACTTGCTCTCTCCTCATTTACTGGTTCTGCCTCTTACTCCATGCCCTCTCCTGTATCTCACGATACAAACTCACCCTCCCTGCTGCTCTCTCTGTTCTGCCCAACCTGGCAGCTGGTGAGACAGCAGGAATTTTATGTGCTATGTTGGAGGTGTGTGCAAGTGGAGCTTTATTGATAATGGCATTTGAACACCTCACCTGTGAAAAGCTGTTTCACTGAATATATTTTCTTTAGTGAGACTTTCTGTTCCTGAGAGCTGAATTATTTCCTTGACAACTTCGAACTTCCCATTGTAACAGGCACTGAAGAGGAAGCCAGTACAGAGTTGTTAGCCACACCAGCCTTCCCACAAGCCCCAAATCCACCTAAAAGCTGCTCCAGGGCACTCACAGGTGTAGGGGGGTGTCTCCATAGATATTCACTATGTGGGGCTGCACTTCGAAGCTGCTCTGCAGTAAGAACTTCACAATTTCATGGTGTCCAAATCTAGAGCAGAAGTGCAGAGGAACGTGATCTTCATTGTCCTGAGCATTCACTGCCAGTTGACCCAGAAAGAGACCACAGAAAGGATTTTACACTTAACACAGTATATTTAGTAAAGCTTTATGTGTTGTGCCTCCACATTCTGAAACCTCCTGCTAAAATATTTATGGACCTATTGTTTAAAATTGAAATTTCTGTGGTCTTTCACATATCAAACCCACACCGCTCTGTGCCATCTGCAGTGCACTGTCAAGGCAATTTTCTGGACTTGGGGCATAATTGCTTCCTTCCAGCAGCAAATTTATTGAATGTTTTGATGAAGCTTTCCATGAATGGATCATGAGTTATAAATGACCCTTAGAAAGAGCAACTGTGAAGCAAAAGGAAAATAACATCAACATGACTGGGAACCTCCAGGCAGCACAGAACCACTGGATCTACCAGGAGTAGCAGCAAACTATTCTCAGTGTGGTTGCATGGAGTGCCCCTGGAGGATCCTTGATCTGCAGGTGGAACTTGGGTGAGTGCCAGCTGTCCTGGACCACATCCCTGCCAGGGAGCCTTTGGCCTGTTCATGGCATGGGCAGTTGCATTCCAGCCCCAGAAATGGGTATGGCGGTACCTTACATGGCTCTTTCTTCATCTGTCCTGCAGGGAGCAAAGCAGAGATTGGACAAGGCTCTAGACAGTTTCTTCATTGGTACAGACACCTACAAATACTGTTTTCAATATCCAAAAAAGTTCTTTAGTTGGTTTGAAAGACAGCATGTATTTTTGTGGTTCTCAGCGTAGTTCTTCCTATGTTTAAAGACAGAAACAACCATAACTGGTTGGTTTTATAACTTATAGAAATGACAAACCCAGTGTACTTTGTGCACCATTTCTGTGAGAAGAGAAAGAGTTTACTTTTCTTCACTTCTTATATACAAGACTGCTTGGAAGGTTAGTGGGATCTGTTAATCAAGTTTGTGGGCCACAAGATTAATTAAAGTTACAGGAATTTTGGACATTTTCCATGACACACATAGGCGGCACTTTCATATGTTTTTCTCCTAATTTGTAGTTGGTCTGAAGAACTTTGGCCACTGTTAGCCTGAAAATGTTCTTGATTTCAGCTGCAATTCTGACCTTTTCAGCCTGATTTGGTGGTCACTGCTTGTCTTCAGTTGCTGTGGCCTCAGAGCTAACGAGTCAGGCTGTGTTAAAAGAAATAGTTCAGGTTTGTGACCTCAGTTACTGGTCTGCACTGAACACTGCCAAATTTATTCAGGTTCTTTCCTCAGTTCCTTTCATTACTGGGCATTGAAGACCTGTTCCTCTGCTGCTGCATTTATAGCAAGTTTCAAAGTGTGCTCTTTGAGAGCAAAAGACTTCATGCTTCCAGACTCCCTGTTCTTTTTCCTGAGCTGAGGATTCTGATTTCAAAGAAAAGGACCTGAAATGGTGCCCCAGATTCTTCCTTTCTGCAATAAGCTCTCTGATGGAAAGTGAACCTCCCACTGCCTTGTTATGGTGAGTGAACGTCTCTTCTTTCCCCTCTTTATTATAATTATATCAGCTCAATGCACACACATCAAGGCTGCAACTCCCAGAACTTGCTACTGACAACAGCTCGTACAGCCCTGACTGTGCTGCTTCCCTTATGCCTTTTTGCTGCATGAGGAGGACATGTGACTGCAGGCAGGACTCACAGAGAACATGGTAAATTGATGTATTATAGAGCAGTACTTTTCCAAGTAATGTACAGTTCCTTTCCAAAAAACATTTCTGCCTCTGAGGATAAGAAATTAATTTTCAAATATTTTTAATATTGCTCAGTATTTCATAGAATCATAGAATGGCCTGAGTTGGAAGGGACCATAAAGATTGTCCAATTCCAACTCCATGCCATGGGCACAAACACCTCCCACCTGCCCAGGTTGCTCAGAGCTTCATCCAACCTGGCCTTGGACACTTCCAGGGATGGGGCAGTCACAGCTGCTCTGGGCAACCTGTGCCAGGCAGGGCCTCACCATCTTCACAGGAAAGAATTTTTTCCTAATATCTGATCTAAACCTACTCTCTGTCAAGTTGGAGCCCCTTGTCCTGTCACTCCAGGCTCCTGTAAACAGTCTCTCTCCATCTCTTATGTAGGATTCCTTCAGGTTCAGATTAGAATCTCTGCAATAATAATCACAACATGCACAAAATATGACCTTTAAGTTTTAGCATTTATATGGCTTTGTGGGATGTGTCACCCCTGTATTTGATGTGCATCACAGCAATGGAAGAGTAAGACTGGGGTGTGACATGTTTTGTGCCTTCAGTGCTACTGAAACAGCAAAAGGGGAGGGAACAGGGCAAGAGTAAGAAGTCAGCAGAACCACCAGTGCCACACTGACATCAGTCACAGGTGAAAATACTTTGAATTGTAACACATGCAAAACATACAGCAGTGAGGTGTAATGTCACACCCTGACTGACATCACTGTGAGGTCACCTGGATAAAGAACATGCAGCCTCCTGACTCTCACAGAACTCCCAAAGTGTGCTGAAAGACTTTTGTGTCTGTCCAGCCCAGCATGTCTCCAGAGGCACCTTCTCTGGCAGCAAATGGCCCCCAGTGAAAGGCCTGAAGCTTGTGCAGCACAATAAAGCATGTGCTAAGAAAAGCCCATTTTCTGTGGAATTTCAACGTCCATATGAATTATTTTAAATTACTTGCTGTATAATTTTGACTTAAACCCCTTCACCTGTACCTCACTCACTGGTTCCCTGTGCATTGAAGTCCCTTTGACTGCAGACCCCCACCACATGGCCACATGTTCCTTGCCTGGATGATTGTCTCAAGATGAGCCACCTCTGTATAATAATCTTAATTTTTTTTTACACCTGTTTTTTACCTCTAACTTATTACTGCAAACAGAGTACACGTGAGATGACAAGACAGCATAATTAAATAAGACAAACTCTCCAACTGCTCTTTTTTGGTTTCAGTTGCCCAAAGATCACACACACACACACACACACACACACACACACAGAGTATGTGTTAGGAAACTGAGACTCTGTCTACAAAATACAGTGTAAGAGCTGATTTTTAAATATCTTTTCTTACCATCAGCTTTACTTCCCTCTTCCATCAAGAGCTTTGTGATGTTGAGAAAGCCTTTGGCAGCAGCCAGGTGGAGAGGTCTGTCCCCAACTTCACCACTTGCATTCACATCAGCTCCAAACTTCAGTAAGAGGTGGGTTACCTAAATATTTGATTAAAGTTAATTAAAATATCATATTAAAATAAAACTTTGAGAAAAAACAGATACAGTATTGCATTGGGTAATACTGCATGTGGGCATCTCTGTTAATTTAAAAAAGGGAGAGGAGATTCAATAGAAAATTAATTTTCAAGTTACATGTCTGTAAAAATATTAAAATTCTCAAAAGCAAATGCTCATTCATTCTCTAAAATGTTTTTATGGTGAATGGACACCAGAGAAGTTTGTTTGAATGACCAGTCAGCACCAAAAAGGAAATGCTCTCAAAGTCCCCAAAACCCAGAGCTGTGGTTCCTGCCTGAGCAGCCTCTTATCCCAGAGCCCCATGGGAGCTTTCAGGACCATCTCACAGGACTGTGACTGTTCTGCAGTGGCTTGTGGCAAAAGAGAAAACTAACCTCATCCCACAGGAGTTTCTTCTGCATGACGAGGTGCACAGACATGAAAGCAGCACCTCAGGGACACCCCTGCTCACTCACACCATCCCTGGCTCACCCAGCACAGGGCAGAGCATTCCACTCATTGGTGCATCTGGACCTTCTGCTTTCCAACGCTTTTCCTGGACAACTCCTCAATGCAGTCAAAGTGACACCTCACAGGAATGGAACAGACACTCTGCCTAGAGGTCATCCTTTGAAACTTTAAACCACCCCAGAACAAAAGGCTTTTAGCCAAAGCAAGGCACAGGGAATGACTTGCATAAGCCAAACAGACCCATGACCACAGTTCATGTAACAGAGCTGTTCAGGGCTGTGCATTCACCAAGTCTCAATTGTACTGTCCAAATACACAGAAGAAAGACTTGAGGGGGTCAGCACCAGCTTTGGGCAGAACTCCAGGCCGTGTTTCAGTAATGTCTGTGATCTGTGTGGATGGAGCAAGCTCAGCTGCACTGATGTGTGCACAGCACCTCAGGGGAAATCCTGTTCTCTGAATGCTCATTTTTAACATTAATTGAAAAGTTTGTGAATTCCAAGGAAAACTGACAGAATTGCCAACTAACTATTTCAGGGAAGTGATGTTCACTTCCTTGGAGAGGTGCAGAAAGCATGATCACACTCCTTAGGCAACCTCTGATGCCTGTGGTGAGTGAGCAGGAGATGGAAAGTGCCTGTGGGGCCAAGTCTGCATATCAAACCTCGCCAGAGAAGCCTTTGTTTCAAGAGGTGTGAAGGGCAAACCCCCGTTTTTTCCTGGGATCTAGTACAGAGGATGGAAGTGTAGAAATTTCCTTTTGCTTTCCAGACTCGTAGTGCAACCAGAGATGTTACAGAGTGTAACTTTAGTGTAAGGCTGTGCACAGAAGAGCCCTCTGGAACATAAAGCAGAACCGTCTGCCACCAAACCCGTGGGTGCCTCTGAGTGCCCTGCCCAGGTGGGTGAGCTCCCCCAGGTACCTGCTGGTGGCCATAGTAGGCAGCGATGTGCAGGGGGGTGAAGAACACGGCGTCCTGCACGTTGACAAAGGCCCCGTGCTGCAGGAGAACATCCACAGCCTGCCAGGGAAGCAACAGCAAACTCCAGTTAGCACCAGTGCACGTACACACATATACATGTGTGTGTGTGTCTGTGGTCAGGGGCAAAAGAGGACTTGGAAATCTCATGTCACCAGTTTAAAAAAAAGTCAAAAAGCCCCAAACAAGCACATTAAAGGTGCAGAGCTACACACAGCACGCAAAAGTGCTTAACTTACAGTACTTTAACTGAACACTGAATGTCACTGATGCTTTATAAATAAGCCTGAAAATCGGTGTGCCAGTAAAAACACTGATTTATGAAGTAAGAGGCACAGAAATGACTAGATTTTCACAAAACAACTTTTCATTTTCTTTTAGTCATTATGAACAAAGAGCTGTAAATATATCAGAGTTTTAAGATGTGAAAATGTCCCACAAAATGAAAGATTCTTTTAAATTTAAATGTGTGAAAGTAAATCCTCCAACATAATCCCCTCAGTGTGTAAAGATTTTCTCGTATTTTAGAAAATAATAGTTCTTTGGCTTCAGTAAATGACCCAAAGTGTTTCCCTTCAAGTTTCCCTATTTTTGGCCCTTCAGGAGGTCTGTTTTTCCTGGACATCTATGAACTCTCAAGCATTGCCTTGCTGCATAGCTGCCAAAATAGAAGCCTGAATGAAGCCAATTTGGGTTCTTCACTGAAGCCAAAGGGCTGCACGAGGGAGCCTTTGGGCACACAAACCTCTTGTGCTAGGGATTATTTCAGAAGTTCTGCACAGCATTTTGAAGAATGCTAATTTTTGAGTCTAATGATGCTGAAAAATACTGGACCATGAGTCACCCACAGTACAGTGAGGAACTGGGATGCACCTCTGCACAGACAGGAAGGACTGACAAGGGTGGGGAAGTGGCCAACTCTGTGCCACTCTCTGTGTGTCTGTCCCTGTCCACTGAGCCCCCCCTGAGTTTGCCTGCATAATAAAAACTTTATGAAAGACCCCCTGAGATCTTTGGGGAAGCTGTTGGCCTCTCTCTCAGCTGAAGGACAGCTCAGCAACAGGCACTCACTGGAGGGATGTGAATGCCCTCAGGTAGTAAATCAACAGCAGACTCAGTTATTTGTCAACACAAGTGGCTGCTAACAGAACTGACTTCCTCTGCTCTGCTTGCCACAGCCAGTCAGTTTTTAATATCCTGGTAGCTTGGAGGGCCAGAGGTGGGAACACAGAGCCAGTTAGCCTGGGATTTAATGGTTTAGTGGCTTTCAAGTTTTTAGACATTTTTCAGCAAACTAACATCACAAAACAGATTTTGTAGCTGTTATCTCTGAAAAGAGATATTTGGACCTGTAGCTTTTACATGACTATGGCTGAAACTTCTTTGGATGAGCTTGGTTTTAATTTAGGCATGAACTGTGAGACTGCAACACACTCAGGGATGTTCTCCTTAATCTCTCTGGAAGCTGGAATTCAAAATTTAGATTCATCTACAAGCTTCAAGATGGATTTTCAAGATGAAAAAAACAGTGTTGAGTGATGTGGATCCACCTCTGATGATGAACATAAAAGCAGATGAATTTTGACAGATTTTCCAGGCTGTAGCCATGGCAGTCGTGCTCGCTGCTTTGTGATCTCCTGAGAAAGGGAACTGTGTGCGCTGCATTAAGCAAACTCCACTCAAGTGTAAATGATGAGAGGGGAACAGAGACAGGCTTGATAGTCTCTCAGACAAGATTTCTTTCTAGGAAAGGAAAAAGGAGTCTTAGAAAGCACTAAAAGCTGTCACAGGAATCACAAGTGGGGGGGGTGCTGGAGGGATGTGCAAGGATAGAAATACTTCAGAAACAAAGGGGGAAATTTCTGATGCAAAAAGAGCTTTGAATTCTTACAACAGAACCAAAAAAAAAAAAAATTGTCTCCTCAGGAGACAGACTGTGAGGGAAGGTGCAGCTCATAACCCAAGGGACATTCCCAAGCTCCAGAGAGAAGCTGGATGGGCTGGGCACGAAGGCAGCTGGCAGTGCCCTGGCTGGATTCTCCACAGCACAGGCCAGAGAACCAGGGGAGCAAACACTCTCCTTCCTCTGCCACTACCAATTTTTAATTCAAGAGGATATTCTGAACACTTTGTACAATACTCTTACTTTGCAATTTTTCTTAAAGAAAGGTTTATTCAGAGTCTTTCTGAACGCTCAAGTCAATGACTTTCACTTCAAAGACAACTAAATAAGCCACTCTGAAGGTCAGAAGGAGCCAACATATTAAGGCATGAGGCAGACATAAGGACCTGAACAGTGATTACTGACTTTTAGCAGGTAAAATTTAAATGAGCAGACAATTTCAGGAATTCAGGCCTTTGCACAGTGCCAGCCTCTGGACAGCCATACACTGGAATACCCACAGAATCCCTGAGAAGGGACTCACTCCCTTGTCCCCAGCAGGTCCTTGGCACCCCCAGACTCAGCCCAGGCCCTCAGCTGTGCAGAGGCACCAACTGAGGGGCACAGGTTCCTCCTGCCTGTGACCCCCAGTCCAGCTCCTGCATCTGCAGGTGGTGGAGTCTCAGAGGGACAACTTAATTTACACTATGAAATAGGCAATGGCCTCGGCTTTTCAAGGTGCTCACACTGGGCAACACATGAATGCGGATGAGGCACATGCATTATTTATTTAGCAGTGACCTCACTGGGCTGGAAACATTTGTTTTCAAAACAACAGACTTAATGAGAGAAATATAGAACTTATTTGTGGATGTTTTAAATATGGTCATAAGTTTCTTTTATAATTTTCATTAGTTTTTCATGTTTAGTTTTTTATTTTTTTCTTTATTTTTCATTAAATTTTAATTCTTCCCATTGAGAAGTGCAATTTTCATTAACAAGTAAAATCAGTAACGGCATATTTTTGGTGAAGTAAAATACAGTCCTAAGTCATAAAGAACATGAAATATTTATACACCACACTGGCTCAAATGAGATGCAGCATCCCACTGACACTGATGGCCTCATCCCAGAGAACTGATCACTTCAGTGCTTTCAGGTCTGGTGATGGAGCAGCAGCTATAGGCTGACTCTTCAGGGAAATGGGGGAAAACCAAGATTTTTTCCTCAGTTTTCTCCTTCTCCTAAATCTAGTCAGTCCTCTCCTGTAGTAAAAACCTATGTTGCATAGATTGGGATGCATATCTCTGCTATTTATTTAATGGTATAAATAATTATTTACCTTATTTGAATGAGGAAGACAACCAAAAATTGATTTCCTCTTTCTTAAACTTATTCTAGTTATTAGGGGGGCATTGAAAAAATTATTCCATATGCCATGAATATTAATGAAATTGTGAACAAAACAAGCTATTTAATCTAGCAGAGGAGCTTCTAAGCTGACTGAAAATTTCACAGCTATAAAAAGAAGGAAAGAAAGAGCTTGCATTGGACCATAAATCCTCAGTCCCCAGAGCAGCAGATGAAGCAAATGAATTATACAGAGTCCCACTTCATTTTTGTAGAGATGCTTCTGATACAGATATGATCATTCCCGAGGAAGAAATAATGGACATTTCAAAACTACTCATAGTTTACTTCTTATGAAGTTAATGAGCTTATCCTTGTCAGGTTCTGAGCACCTTTGTGTCTCCATAACCTCAGCAGGGGCTCAGGACATGGAACCAATAGCAGACCTGCCTTTGGCATTCCCAGGAAAAGGCCCAAACATTTTAAAAATTACTTGAAACTTTGGATCACAGAAGAGCACTTTGTACTGCCCACAGAGGAGACATCAAATACATGTGAATGAGACCATCCCAGAGTTAACAGCCCCACCATCATTCTGCACAGAACTATTAGAATCAAAGAATCATTAAGATTGGAAAAGACCTCCAAGATCATCAAGTCCAACCCTCGATGTAGTGGATGTGAAGGTTCCTTTCCTGTGTTTTGGTAGGGGGACACACAAGGAAGGATACGTGTTTGGCCAGTAAGAGCTGTGTGTGCCCTCAAAGGGAATGGCAAGATGTCCATGAGCTCAGGGGTCATGATGCTACAGCACAACCCACTGTTCCATTTGCTTCCCAGCCTTGCTAGGGGGCAGACACTGAGGGAGCTGTTGCCAGGGTGACAGAAATGAGCTGCTGTGTGAAATGGCTGAACTGGGGTGGTATATGATGAGAGAACAGATTCATGACTGACAGCATGTCTAGAAAGGGAAGGGCTTGATTACAAGCATCTGAGGAATTTCATCCTCTCTTCCTTTCTCTGCTCCCCATTGTAAGAATTCTCCAATCCATAGAAGACTTATCAGTGTGGATGTCTAAGATTCAGGCCAGACTCATTCTGGCAACAGTTTTCTCTGCACTCATGTGAAGTATAAAATGGCTCTAAAACAAAAACCTCAGTCCTTTTCTGAAGTGAAAATCACAGAGCTGTGAAGCAGAGCCTGTGATACTTGAAAGAAGGGGTAAATCTTTTACTCTGCTTCCTTCACACTCAGAAAGACAGTATTTGGAACCATATCCAGACAGTATTTCTGAACCATATTCAGGTTCAGAAACCTCCACATGTATAAGTGAATGTTTCACCATGTATCTCTTGGTTAACATTTTTGATATTTATAAAACACCACCATTTATTCCCAAGACTTTAAAGATATTTATGGAAAGGTAAGAGATGTATAAACAGATCTGTGTTCTTTATGCATGTTTGCTTAATGTAAAAAATATACACAGATGTGGTTTTCCCAAAATGCAGAAAAAAGTCAAATAAAATCCATCTGTACTTAAACAGTCCTGAGTGTTGCTTTGAAAGGCATCAGTGGAAAATAGAATGACCTGCTAATATTAGCACTCCCCTACATAAGTCCTGTGCAGCAAAGAGAGATGTACCTTGTGGTGGCCAGCAATGGTGGCCACGTGCAGGGCGGTGAGTGCCCCGTACCCGACCTGCTGGATGTCGGCCCCTCCATGCAGCAGCGCCGTCAGCAGCTCCACATTGTCCTGAAAGATACAGCCCACAGCCCTCAGAGCTGAACTGGACAAGACCAGCCCTGGCCTCCCAAAGGGACACAGCTCTCACCTGAACTGGGCAGGACCAACCTCAGCCTCCCTGGCTGTGGCACTGCTGGCCTTGGCAGAGAGGGACCAGCCGTGGCCCAGGGGCTCAGGGTGCACAGGACAGGGAGAAGGTTTGTCCTAGTACCAGACATGTCTCCTGCTACACTAAAAAATACTCCTGCTATCTTAAAAATGCCTCTGTCCTGTTATTCTGGGGGCACTGGACAATCAGTAATTCCAAAGTAGTGTCCTACCCCATGGATGACATTGCAGAAGCACCTGCTGATTCCTGTTCCTGGGCTCTTTCCTATGCACCATAAATGTGAAATTTACATTTTCACCAGAAGTAACAACTACTGAACTCAGACAGTTCACACAAATCAGCTGCTCAGTTCTGATTTCCTGCCATCAATTTGATTCCAAACAATTTACCTTATAAGCTGCCAAGTGCAGAGCTGTAAATCCGTTTCTTGTTAGCCTGGATGGGCGCAGCCCTTTCAGCATCAGAGTTCTGATGTGTGATTTGTTGCCTTTGGAAAGAAAAGTGGAAAACAAAGTCAGATCCAGGAAAGAAAGTGTGGAGGAGGTAAGAAAGAAGCTCCTGTGTGATTTTGAAGCAGAGAATCAGGTAGCTTGACTGCTGACTTGAGGCAAGTCATAAAATACACCCTGTGAATCCTCCAGCTGAGAAATTCCCAGAAAATACAGTGCTCCTGCCAGCTATCAGCCGTAACAAATCAGTAAGCACCCAAATAAAGTGTTTAAGCATCCTGTTTCAGATACCTACCCCCACATCCACAGCACAGGTGGAGCAGTGAGAGCCCGTTCTCCGTGCGGTAATTTAAATTGACTTTGCAGAAGGCTTCATCGGAGCTGAAAAAGGGATTTTACAGATGGTTACTTCTCTCATCCTTCAGCACAGCTTCTTGCATTTGGGAAACATTTAAAAAAATCTCAGAATAATATTTTTGTGACACAAGGCTGAATTTATACCAAGTTTACAGTTGTTTCAGTTTGTTTTCTTAATGATATTCAATTTTAATAATTAGAGTTCTCATCAACTGTAAAATTTTCATGGTTTTGTGGGAAAATATTGCAAGGAAAGTTTTATATATTAAAAGCTCCAATTAAAAGGCCTGTATTGAAAATAAGAACTAGCTGGAATCACTACGATGAGGGCCCAGCTTCATCCAGGTGTCCTCCTAAGTCCTTCCTTTAGACTTCATTGCATGTTCTGGCGAAAAGAAATTCTGCGAGTTTATTATTAGGGTGGCCTTAGTGAAGCATTGCACAAACAGCTGTGAGACACAGCACAGAACAGGGACACCTTTTACTCCACCAGTGCCAGTGCCATGTTACTGATGTGTTGACTCTTCACTGTTTGAACTGTTGTTTTATTTCTGTGGCACTGGACAATTCCCTCTGACCAGCACTTGCATTACCCAAGTATAAATGGGAAGCTGACAGCTTGGTTTTCTGCCAGGGTTTGCCCTTTTATACACCTTCAGAGCAGGGACTTTACCAGTTACTTGTTTAAATTCCATCAGGGAAATGACCTTCCTTGCTCAGCTCCCAACAACCATTCAGTTTCTCAATCCTGAATTTTTTAAAGATTAATGAGAAGTTTTCCCAAACCAATCACTGCTGCTGTAGAAGAGTTTTTCCTATAGACAAGGAGCCATATTTGGATTTTAGATACTTAAAAGATGAGACTGAACTCAATCCACACAGGTGAGGGCAGCTTTGGGAAGTGAAATCACTTGCTGATTTCTCAAGGTTCTCAAGGCTGACTTAAAAAGAAAAGCTTTTCCCCTGCAATGTCACCAGGATCACCAATTCCCACTCCTTTGGTGAGAGGAGCCAGGCTCTGTGGCTAACAAGAGTTTGGCTGATGCTGAGACTTACCTGGGCCTCACTGAGCTGAGTCACCGAGCTCTGCTAACCTTGAAAGGAGGTTTTAATTTATTCTTATGCCAAATTCAGGAATTCAGCACTTTCACCATATACTCCCTCATCTTGTTTATTTAAGATAAAGAGTACTCTGGCTCCAATTTGTTAAAATGATCACTTTTACTACTAAACAGGGTTAAAATGAGGCAAGCACTTAACTGGAGCACAGACACAGTGGCCAATACACTGCAGAGAAACTGTGATAGCTGTGGCAGCTGAAACTGGGCATGAGGAATAATTTGTATTGCCAAGTTGGCTTTTTTGAGCTTTTGACCTGTTTCTGATTAGAATGCTCTGTTTTTTCAGGCAGTTTGGATGTCTGAAATGATTTGTCTGTTCATTTTCTCAACTTATTCCCAGTCTGTAACCCAGAGTTTACTGCACTGGAGCTTTAAGGATAATGAGCACCCCAGTGTCTTGCTTGGTTAGGTGAACCTGAATGTGAGCATGTGCTATCTTGAGAAAACAATTCCAATCCTGAATTTGAATCCACTGCTTTTGTATTTATTTACAGTGTAAAACTTCAGCAATATTCCTGGCTGCAGAAACACATCAGCAAAACTGAAAAGTGCACAACAAAACCAGACATCCCACTAAAGCTGATTCATTTACAAAAGCATATAGGTGTTCCTATAAAATACTGGCATTAATAATCAGCAGCCACTGCTGTGGGCTCTGCCCAGCCCTGTGATGATGTATTCCCAAAAACAGACATAAGAGCATGCATTCCATACAGGAGGAACTCTGTCCATAAGAAACATCTGAAACTGAAAACACTGTGTGATAGCAAATACTTATTCGAAAGACATTAATAAACAGATTCCCAGAATATTTTACCTAAAAACATGCTTCAACTCTGCCAGCTCCTTTTCCTTGATTTGCAGGTCGTCCTCCAACCTCTCTGTGATTGTGGCATAGGATTCACTGACTTTCTTCTTCCATTCATCTACAACAAAAACTCCTGATTGGTAAAACACTTCAAACCACACAAACCCCAGAAACTCAAAACCACTTGATTTTTAAACATCCAGTTGTATAGTTTCATATATACTTCTATTAAATTTAAAATATTACAGCCATCAAACTGTTCTTGCTGCAGCCAATGCCGACACATATACACATGGATTTCAGAAACAGTTCATAAGGATGAATTTTTACCAGAAAGATTTTAACATTAAATAATATTTAAGAGAACACTGAAGCTCAGGTTGCACTTGTTAGCTCTTATTTCCCAAATAAACACACAGCAGAAAACAGTTGGAAGTGTAAAGCTTTTTCTAATGAAGTACAAGTTCAATCAACATGATATTCTAAGTTAATATGATCTTACAGGATTCCCCAAAGAAATTTAGTTTAGTAGCTTTTTGCCTTCTTTCACAGCCTATCTCCGAGTTAAGAACAATACCTGAGCCTCGAACTCAGGAGTAAAGCAGCAATGAGTTCTCTCCTGAAATACCATTTGCTCCTTGCCGAGGGATGGGGGGCACATTGCCTGTAAAAAAGTGACATTAGTTACCCGTGCAAGTCTGGGTTGGTCTAGATTTATAATTTCCCATTTGTCCAATATATCTTCTTTGTTTCAGCAAAGTTCTTGCAGTAATATGATTCCTCGTTCAGGGGCAGTGACAGTCCTGCTGAAAAATACTTGTGATAGTCTCTGGCTAAAAATAAACCCTGTGCCAAGAGGAATGTCATGCAACAATGGCACAGAGCAAACAGTCCGTGCTGTCCATTGGGCTAAAACAATAGAAACACCTACTCAGCTTGCCTAAAAATCTCCTGTCTATTCCCACACAAACACCTGCCTTCATGTGCTGAATGGATGAAGTTAACAGTTAAAACTGGTGGGAAGTGGTAATTTGGCAGCTTGTTACTGATTTTGTGGAGAAAAGAAACTTTAGGCAGCTGAACGCCAAGTGTGCTGTGAGGATCCCAAGGAGTGCTGGGGGTCTCCAGCTTGGTGAGGTCAGGAATGATCTCAGCTCACAATGAATACTGACACAGGGGATGGCATTGGAGCATCTGGGTATGGCCTTTAGGAATGCAATCTATAATACAAAGTGAAATGTAAATAGACACACCTATTTATATATAGATAAATTTAAAGTGTGTTCATTGACTTTGGCACCTGTTCTGGGTGTGACTTTGCAGGTTTTTTCTGGAGGATTTCAGGCAAGCAGGTGTGTTAATAGAACACACATCTATAAAACCTCCTGTGTGCTGCATCCCACTGTGACAACCTCAGTGCCCCAACAGCTCCTGGCACTACCAGCTCATCCTTCCACTTGCACAAATTTACACATGAATCTAAGGATCTGTTCCAGCAGAGTTTGAACTGCTGTGACCACGTGCTCTGTGACAATTCACCAAACATTTGCAGAAAGGCACCAGCCTGGCACTGATCCCCACCTCCCGCTGCCACACCGCATTTTCACTCACTCTTTGCTCACCTTGGTGTGGGTGAAGCTCCATTTGTCGGGGAGGACACTCAGGGAAGCCCCTGGGAGGGGCAGCTCCAGAGCTGCCCAGCCAGCTGGCCCTGCCACCCCAGCAGCCAGCAGGGGAATTCTGGAGCATTCCCATCCTGGGCTGTGGGAAGCAGCTGCACAAGAACAGAGACGAGGAGGGGGGAAAGACAAAAAAGAATAATAATTGCAGAGCCTGTTTGCAAACAGAGAAGATTGAGAAACTGTGCTGTTTGTCAGACCAGTTTGAATAAACATCTCCACAAGTAACACTGAAACGTCATGAACTATGATTGAAAGAAAGTAAATTCTTCAGATGTGATGTTTGCAAAATACTGAGCTGTACAAATTTCTTTGATTAACCATTATAAGTTTTGTTGCAGTTTCATGTTTGGAACGTGCAGCGGTCATGGCCAATCTTAGAGCAGAAATGTGTGAATAGCTCTTTTCCTGTTTCTGGTTTTAAATGTCCTTCCCAGGGAGGCTTTACAGGAGCAATTATTTTGAAATCGTCTTTATTTCAAATCAATTAGAACATATCAACAAATAGAAAATATCCACATCTATGCTTTACTTGGAGAGGCTGTACATTGTTCCTATAAACTTCAATGCCATTCTGGTGACATTCAGACACATCAAAGGAAACGAAATGGTGCTAAAAGAAAAGAACTATTTATGAGCAGAAAGTGCAGGAGCTCTGTAGCCTCCTAAGGGAACAGGTGTTTGCAGTGGCTCCTGCATGGCAGCAGCAGAAGAGAGTGTACAGCAGAACAGTTCTGCTATTTTTGCTCTCACAGCTCCACAGAGACCTTTGCACAGGGACTCCAGTTCCACGTGTGCAGAGAGCAGAAAATGAAGCTCTGGCGTTGGAGATTTAGGAACGAGAAGAGGCTGGAAGTGCTGAGCTCCAGCACAAACACCCTGACAAGGCATGAACACTGTCCACAGATCCAGCTGATCCTCAGAGCTTATTTCCTTTTGTTGGCTACCCAAATCCTCCTGGCACAGATTCCTCTCAGCTGCTCATTTTTATTTCAGCTGCCTTCCCTTGTGCTCTTTTTCAAGTGACCAGTTTCTCAGATTTCAGTTTCCTGCCCCAAACGTCACTGAAACCACCCTGGTGATTTCACTGTAACACAGACAGTAGGGCCGACCCTCTGCTCACCATGGCGTGTGCTCAAGGCACTCAGGGAAATCACTGCAACAGTGTTCATTATGAGCCCTATTATTGCACTACACAGCAAATCTAAATAAAGAAAGCTGACATGAATAAAACCAGTAAACGCTCATCTTGCTTTATTTGAGACTGTACCAGGCTGAGTTGCATTTTGGGATGGATGGAGCTGGCAGTGATCTAGGGGACATATGAACACTGCATCCACCTGGGAAACTATGTGAGGCTTAACTAAAATCAAGCTCCAGCTTTTACTAGATGACTCTTGTTCTCAGAAGTTCCTGCCTGCCCAGCATCCTTCATTACTCAGACTGGAGGAAAATCATGGGCCAGGACGCCACAATGGTCTGGTTTTCAGAACCCAGCACTGGAAAACAGCAACCTAAAGATACTATGATTTTGCTGTCAAGGTTTACTGGGTGGCCTTGCTCAAGTCTCTCAATTTCCCTGGGATATGTTTATCCCAGCTGGTTGCATGAGAAAATTGTTGTCATCTACATTAACAGCAGAATGTGGAATACAAAGACTACCTGGAGATGCAAATGCAACACAGATAAAATCCATATACAGCTCGAGTACATCAGATGAAGATTATTATTGGCAGAAAGGATCTGGTCTGCAGGCTTTTTGAGTTTAGTAAGAGTCTGATCACTCTATAACACGGCCCTTGCTGCAAGTACTGCAGTTTGTTATAGCTAAAAACATACACACTTCAGAGATAGCTATACAGAATTGTAGGATTTGGGCTGGAAAAGGCCTCTGAGTCCAACTGTTTCCCCAGCACTGCCAAGGCCACCACTAACCCGTGTCCTCAAGTGCCACAACCACATGGCCTTTAAATCCCTCCAGGAATGGGGACACACAGGAAAGAATTCCGATAAACAGGGGATTTTGGTCTGAAGCTGATACAGAAAACTCAACAGAACCAGCTGCTGTCTGTGGCTGATGGGTTAAAGCCACGTTTCGGCATTTAAACCTCACAAAGGAGCCTGCAGAAAGCAGGCCTTGTGTCTACCAAATCCTTTGGACACAATTCACCAAGGTGAAGTGGATGTGCATTTTAATTTTCAATTGCCCCAGCCCATGACAGCCAGATGTCCAGAGTGCCAGCACCACCACCAGCCTCCAGGCACTGACAGCCCCTGCAGCACAGCCCATTTCCTCCAAACAGTTCCATACATTTTCTAATCTCCAACTCCACAATGATCATTTCATTGAGAGCTAAGAAAGAGCACCAGGGATGATGCATTAGAAATTTAATGGGCAAAGGTACACTACCTGTGGCTTAGCTGAAATTAGTGGAAGCTGATACACATAGAAGTGTTCAGTGTCACTGTGGAGTCCATAAATGTGTGTGAACATGCACAGACAGAGCCCTATGCAAGACAAAAACATATGGAAAGAAAACCAATTAATCTAGCTCTGTATAAATAAAATATAATTAACAATGTTTTTCATAATATTTTTCATTACACTTAATTGCCGCTTAAAAATGAAAAATAGTAAAAATCCAGATATTTCAACCTTTGTGGAGTTAATCTGACATGACCCAGGGCTAATACTGACCAAAATCCACCTTCTAAATTTAAGACACAAATATTCCATGTAAGAGGAGAGCATGAGGTGGCATAAAGACTTAAAAGCAGTGCAACATTTCTTACCTGGTAAATCTATGCTTATTCCATTACAACAGATTTTTTTTTTGTTAAAACCTTTGCCTTGAGATCTGAATGTTTTATTTCCCAGCAGGTGATTCCTGGTACCCTCTCTGTGCTGCTCCTGGGGCTGGATATCATTTGCTTCACAGCTTTGCACAAAAAGCTCAGCTCACCAGGAGGGGAGCCCTGAACCATCCCGAGCAGCTCCTCTGCCCTGTCCCAGTGCTCTCGGTGGGCTGGCAGGGCACAGGGTACCCACTGCCCCAGGGCCAGCTGTGCTAGTCCAGGGCTGCCACCAGGACAACACTCTGTGCCTCTTCTGTCTTGGAATGCACCTCTGCTGGCCCAGCCCGCCCCAATCTCTTCCAAAAGCTGTTCAGTCTCTGTGCTTTTCCTCATTCTCTTTTCCCAATACTTACATGACAGAAGCAAATCCATTTCCTATTTATATCCAGATTGCTTTCACTAATGAAATCAACGCACGGTGCTCGGGGAATTCGGAACAAATGCAGCTGTAACAGTTAAAGTGGATTATCACGTTAAAAGGATGCATTTTGCTTTTCCTGAAAACCCACAGAGCTCTCCTGGCAGCACAGCAACCCCCAGAGAAGCTCGTGCTGAGCAAAGTTTCTCTCCAACTGAAGATGCAAACTCTGTGTCAAACATTTGTTTCGCCGAAAATGTTTTGTGTACCAAGAGATGAAACTGTGTAACAACCATGCACACAGATGAGATGCAAACCACAATTCCATGCTCTAGGACTATTTTTACTTTGTGACTTTATGCATCTACCTTATGTCCAAGTGTTCCCAAGCCTACTTTCATTTCCATTGTTTAACTAATATTTCATGATGACTTTTATAACCTCTGTTTGCTCAGAAATTCTCCTTATTTCTTTGAAGTCAACCACAGCAATTCCCAACCTCCACATCTAGCCCTTTGTATTTCTTCTTGCCCAGAAGAAATCCTCAGGAAAAATACTCTGTCTCTTGGGAGGTTTCTTTATCAACAAGGAAGAAACTGAGTGCAGGTTAAAGCAGGGTGGGAAATGCTCAGGGGATGTAACGCTGCTGCCTCGTAGGTGGCACAGTAAGGTGCCATTTGGGAATTCAGCAATAAGACAAATACTGTCATCATGAAACATTAAATAAAACATGAAAACCCATAGATAAATGCAAGAGAAAAAGATCCATCACGTTTGCAGTCAAATCACACTTTATACTGTACAGCAGATTCTTAAAAATAGCAGATCTGTTTGGAGCTGGATCTTGGGCACTGAAACTGGTAACAGAAGGACTTTACTATTATCTTTATTAGCAGAGGGTAATAAAGATAATAATAAAGGGCAAAAGGGAACAGACACTGCTGTGTTTCTCTGAGGACATAGTGCTCACAACAGTGAGCCTGTCCCATGCTCTGCTCCACCACCCTGCAGAGGGTGAGCCCTCACTCCAAGCAGTTCAGTTTAGAGAATACAAAAAGCAGGTTTTCACATGGCACACATCAGTCAGTCTGTGGGTAACAAAAAGATGGCAATTGCTCAAAGCCACTGCCAGCTTCCAAACAATGACCAGTAAAGAAAATAAATCAGTACGTCTGGATGACAGGTGCTGACCCCAGTAACATGGGTCACAAGGGAGAAAATGATCTCTAGGCCTCTTCCTTCTGATGAAAAAGAGGAAAGAATAAAAAATTACAAAATAAAAGAGAAAAAAATATTAATACTTAAGACAAGATGTCTTGAATTAAAAGCATTTTTAATAATTTTTACCTCTACCTGAAACTGTATTGCAAAAGGGCAGCAGGAAAACAGAGAAACATTAGTTATTGTTGTATTATTCCATGTTGCTGGAGCTAATATTATATCCTGTAAAAGCTTTTAAAGCAGCTTTCTGTCAATTTTCTAAATAATTTGCTCTGTATCATGTTCTCACTGACAAGGACTACAAGACATAGTAACGTGTACCCACAAAAAGTCACCAAGTAGTGCTTTCAGATCTGAAATGTTTCACTACTTTTACCAAAAGAACAGTTTATCTGCACTTGCTGCATTATTAGTGTTATGCTACAACACCATTCTTAATGCAATTCCTTTATTTTTACTTCAATGAGATCAGAGAAAAGATCTGTGTACTTTTTCCTTGGGATTCTTACAAGCTGGGAAGTGATCAATCATCCACAAATAAAAACAGACTTGTTCAAGTACAGTTCATTCTACAATCTGACTCCTCTTTTTGTCTTTGTAGACAGACTTCATCATAAATTTGCTTCCTAAACCTCAGCATGTCTTCTACATCTTTGTAGGCAAGCATTTCTTCAACAGACAGGAGCCGAAAGCCGCTCAGTTTGAAGGCTGACATGTGCTGCACAGAATGCAACATCTGCAGCGACAGCCTAACCGAGTCACCTAGAGTAGAACAAACAGGGAAAATCCTCACAGTCCATAGCCCCAGACGTGTGTCCCTGCTGGAGAAGAGCTGGTCTGAAGCCTCTAGACTCCAGAGGCCAAGGCATTCTGCTAAGCTGGCTCCAAAAAACTGGAGTGATTGTATATCCGACAGCACCTTCACACTTTTCTTCAAGTCGTCTCCTACACCAAACGCCATGGTGACATACTCAACTTGATCCTTAATTTTCACAGCTACTGAACTCAGGAAGCAGTCTGAGGGAATGTCTACACTGAAATTTATGTAGGACCCACTAACAATGCTGTTCTTCCCTACTGAGACCTCAGGCCCAATTCTGGAGTACTCAATGACAGAGCCAGGCCCTATCACACATCTGGGCTCGAGGATGCTCTGGATGACGCTTGACTGATCCGAGGTCTTGGCTGCATCAGGAAAAATGCTAAAAGCCACAGGCAGCAAGTCAAGCTCAAACCTCAGTTTGTTCTCAGTAGTAAAATGAAACAAATACTCCTGAGTAGTTCCAATGTGGTAGAACTGGGAGTTGTTGAGGACTACGACATTGAGGGCAGTTCCTCGCAGCAGGGAGTACAACTGCTGCCGCACTTCCACCAACCCCAAGTCCTCCTTGGAGACATTACTCGTGTTTTTGGTGTAATCTGGAGTGGCCCCGGGTCCCAGGGCCTGAAGGAAGTCACCATATGCATCTATTTCACAGCAAAGTACGCCCAGCTGTTTATAGAACATCAGCAGTCGCTTGGCAGTGTGGTGGTCCATGTAGAATACACTGTCAGTGTACACAAACGCCGAGGCCGCCCCCGAGCCCCTGTGGTGGTTCCCAGAGGAGTGATGCCCCCTCACACTGTGGTTCCCAGGGGAGCAATGCCCCCTCACACACACTGCACCGCTCTGGCGCATCGTCCTCATGTCAGGCTTGTGCAGGAAACGTTGGCAGGATGCATATTCCAGTCCTCCTGTTCCGGAAAAACTGGACGGATCTAACACAAACACCCCATGAGTGGTCCCAACAGCCAGATCCGAGGGGTGAGCCAGTGCTGTAAATCCAGGCTTGTCCAACACGATGGTTTCTGGGGCCCCAGTGCTGTACAGCTCTATGTCATCTGAACACGTGACCAGGATTCCTGGTTTCATGTGACAGGGGAAGTCGATGTACATGGCCAGCTTCAGCTCCAGCATCTGGTAAATGGGATCACCGAATGGCAGGGCCATGAAGACCTTCCCCAGGGCACTTGCACTTGGCAAACGCTGGCTGTAACCACCTGAAGAGAAAGGTAATTTTAGTTACACAGACACACTGTATGTAAGTAAGCAAAAAACTGAACCTATACAGCTATTTCACAGGTATACATAGGCATTAAAAACCCCTCAGCTTGGTCACATACCAAGTATTCTTCAAAGAATGACAGATGTGAAGAAATCAATCATTCTTCTTCGAACATCTCCCAAAGCAGATCTGATCTTATGTCCAAAATGCAGCCTGCCTTAAATAGCTATGAAAATTGTGGTTGATTTTGTTACTTTTAGTTTGTTTCAGAGCTGTTTGTTGCTGAAATGTTGAAAACAAATCACTCCTACTTTTGGTTTGGAAAAGAGGAGGACCCCACACTCCTGATGGGAATTTTAAGCCAGAGATGAGTCAAATAAGCAGAGGTTTGATCAGGAGACCTGGTTTCTTTCTCCTTTACAGAACTGACATTCCTTCACTTATGGAAGTGTCCTGACTAAATGGATAAGAAGGCAAGTACTAACCTACCCAGAGGTATAAGGAGGACAAGGTCCCCCTCAGAGAGGGCGATGTTCCTTAGATGGGTATTTCAAGGCAGAATCTTAAATCAGACACTCTGAATTACATCTCTTTCTCACTGTTTGATTGAGCAACTTTAGTGCTGAGAAGAGATGCTGATGTGACAGTAACATCTCCTAAACACCAACCTGACTTCAAATTATCATCAGGGTGACTTTTCTGAGGGAACTATATTTTGGAACTCTGACTCCTCTACAATCGTATTATTTTAAGGAAGGGGAAAAAAGTTTTAGAGTGAGAAATATAAAACTGAATTTACCAGAATGGATTAGCAGCACAGTGAAAGAAGTCCACTGATCACCATAGAGATCTTCCAAGTATTGAAGAACATGAAGAGTTGATCCACCATTTCCTAAAGAAGAAGTATTTTAGCATGTGTGAGGAGAGCTGCAATAACATCTGCTCTGCCAGGTGGGGTGTGATGGTGCCCAGCTGGAACCTGCCACACCAGCCCTGACAGGACAGCCTGTCCACCCTATGGGGTTGGTGAGATCATGCACAGCAGCTGACGGCCAGTTCCTCTGGATGTCTGTGCTCTCCCGGGGCAGGGCATCCTGAGCTGACAGCTCTTGGGAAAACTCTGGTTTTCCCTCTCAGTCACCTCTGCACAGCCCAAATATTTGAAGCATTTAATCAATTAAACAGGCCACAACCCAGTCATAAAACCCAGCTCCTGTAGGAAACAGGCCACACAAAAGCTCACTGGTGGCTTCAAGGCAGCATTCAGAAGTACTTCTGACATTTACAGTATGGAAATAAGGAGGGTTTGTGATATGAGGAAGTGGTTTGGGATCTTTTTTATGCTCCTACAAGTTAAAGCTGCCAGATTTCTGAGAATTAATTTCTGTCTATTACTCTACACTGCAAATAATACTAATATCAGTTACTTTGTTCAAATGGAACAGGAATTAAGAATTACAGGAGAGTACTACAGGTAGTCATATTAGTTTTTTCCAGGGTTTTGCTGCCCATTGGGTCATATATTAAAACATAATCAAACTGTTTAAACAAACAGGTTAAGCGTGAATTTCTAAAACATATGAGTCAGTGCTATTCTGTATCCATCGGACACACTCTGAGGAGCTGTTCAGTATCACCAACACAAGCTCAGTCACAAGCATCACGATGGAGGCCCAGGTGGGCTCCTGTCACCGCCCCTTCCTGCCCATTACAGCCGCACCGAGCCCTGCCCGGACACCTCGAGCCTTTCCCGATCCCGACCCCGAGCCCCGTCTGGACAACCCGAGCCCCGCCCGAGACACCCCGAGCCTCTCCCGGACTCCCCGAGCCTTTCCCGGTCCCGACCCCGAGCCCTGCCCGGTCCCGCAGGCCGGGGCGGAGCCGCGGGGGGATGAGCAGCACGGAGCCCCTCGCCCCCCGCAGCCCCGGCCCCGGGCCGGCCGCACGCACCGATCCGCGGCCCCGGCGGGTCGGGGCACACGAGGTACCGGACACCCCTGGGCAGGTCCCCCCGGCGCAGCTTCTCCGCCAGCT